>JAVFBZ010055562.1:8328-27540 GCA_032466195.1 Katharina tunicata
AATGACCCTACATTATCTCATTACACGCCAAGCAAACAGAATGACCCTACATTATCTCATTACACGCCAAGCAAACATAAAGGTAGATTAATACAATTCAAACGTTGTACCCGTCAGAGGTCAACTTAGAACCAGGTAAAGGCTCAAAGACAGACATTATTCCTTTTGTATTCCAATATGACCAGCCCAGCACCCAGTTTGCTAGTCTTTTTATACAAGGATATCAAAACCTAAAGTGTTTAAACTTCCCTCACAGAAACCTTTTATAGCGTACAAGAGGAACAAAACTCTTAAGGACCTATTGGTTAAGAAAAAACTGCCTTCTGTATCGGATAACTCATAACTGCTGTTATCCTTACTTTACAGGCTAATGGGTTTAATTTCTTGGTCTACATGCTATTCTTTTCAGATTGTATTAACATGTACCTAGGTATCTGTGTGTGCTATATATTCACCACACATGTTCTCCACCATCCAACTCTTACTTTCTTAAGATGCCTGTAGCCAGTGTAGGTTACCCATAACAATAAGATTAAGATCTATCCAGAAGCTTAATTGTCTCAGAAAATTTATCTAGAACATGAAATGATCTATCCGTTTTAATAAGTCGATATCCATTTGCCAGAGTGATTACTCTTGACAAAAATATATACACATATCACAAAAAATCTTTAATATGGACGGAAGGACTAATAATCCCAGGTCAAAACGAGTCAGTCAATCAAATCATTTTCTAGTCTAGTTGGAGTGAGTTTGCATAGGTGGTAATTTACAAATCAGCTCATTGAAAGACAGCTCAAGGAATGAAGTAAAAATTTGGGGAAGAAGTGTATTCTTTAAAACATGGACTGATACTTGAGCTTTGTTTCCTGTAAAACACGCAGAACTATCATTTTTCTGAAATATTTTTTGTGTCGTTTAGAGAGTGAGCATTATAATAATTTTTTCGTTTTTTGGGATAACACTCTCTGATACTGAACAGAGCCTAGTTCAGAAAATTTTGCAGGCTGTGTAAACTACCTATCAGAAGGGTAGTGAATGTCTGCTATCTGGACTCCAGCTAGCTAACCTTCTATTTATGTGCAGGGCGTTATTGCCGAGTAGTTTAGGTGGACTGCATTTACCGATGGCGATTGGGTGCCTGACTCTGAGGGTCGTGGGTTCGGTTCCTGCAAGGGTCTTGGTCTGCAAAATATTCTGAACTAGAATCTGTTCATTATCAGAGAGTGTTATCCCAAGAAACTAAAACATTATAATTTTCCTCATTTTGCATCACCTAAATATTTCCGTCACAAATCATCGTTTTGTGCCCTTAGCTCTGAGAGAGCTTCACTGCCCCACCCTAGCTACAACCAACTGCTACAATATTGATTATAGAACACAAAAAAAGATCAAACAAATTTAAATCAGATATATACATTTTATTAATTTGTATAAAACAGAAAATTCCCACTTGAAACTATAAACTGATAAATTTAACTTTTACCATTGCTAAAAAGCTATTCCATGATCTTTTCACAGAATTAGGCACTCTACGTTGTAAGTTGCCAAAGATGCAGAAAATTCTTCATAACATGAATTTATAAAATGGATTTGTGTTCAACGTATTGCCCAAGGGTATTTTATATATATGGCAGCGGGATATTTCAACAGTAGGCAGCAACACAACCAAATAATGAGCAGCCCCTTCAAGTACATGTAGAAGCCTGGTTTGAAAGATAATATTCCTCCAGTGCTAAGTATGACAGTATGAATGTAAACTGAAAACTAACTGCCCTGAGATAGAGAGCCTGGATCAACACGAAAGGGCAGGATAGAGTAAGATCATTGATCAGTGTTTATAGTTCAGGACATTTCTGACCTATCGTCAGTCTTATAAGCCTGCAAGGCAAACTCAATCTGGCCTTTCTCTCTCGCATCTGTTTGTGCAAAGACCTAAAGAGAAATAGAGAGGAAAACAAATTAAAAGAGATTAATTAAGTGATTCAGACATGTATCATCAATCTATAAGACATGATAAATTAATAATAAAACTTTACTTTAGCTTTTAAAAGTTTTGTAAAGCCGAGCTATCAGCATTCAAAGTTGCATAACTCTACTAAAGAAGCAGACCTCTATCGGTTGCCATTTTGATTTTCCACTTCGACCTCAGCTAAATTTTATCAAAGCAGAATACAACTTTTTTGAGGCTATGAGAGAGCTCCTACTACCAGTCTGATGTCACGTAACCCCTGGACACATGTTAATTCCATTGATGTCATACATATCATTTACTCTTTATGTACTTTTGGCATATTGTAATGAACCTATTTAGTCCTGACATAAAATATACACTTTGAAGACAGACAACTAGTTTGTAATGACCTATGCCATGATTCCAGTCCCAGCTATGGTGCTAATGTTATTTATTGCTCTTTATATTGTGATTTTAATAAGATAAATAGCGAGGAGGATTTAAGGGGATTATATTATTATATAACTAGGGCTTATCTGTAAAATATACATGTTTTCTTCTTCTACAGTACAGGTAACATAAAAGAAAAACTGCTTTAAAATTTGCATTATGCTGCAACCAGAGTGAACCCTTGAATGCTACTTTACATCACCATTTTAAACTTACAAACAGATTTGAAATATTCATTTCAATTTACAGTGTGTCTTCTAACTCAGAATTTAAAAAAGTAAATAAAAACCCCTAGATAAAGCAGTTAAACTTTACTGTTATTGAAACTGTATGTATATGACTAAACAAGGGAGATAACCCACATCCTATTTCCAAAACACATTTAAAGACAATAATGGTTTGTGGCTATCCAATAAAGTGAGTTTTATACATTGCACAAATGCCTATGGATAAGAGTGTAACTAGCATATATCATTTAAAAGGCTAAAGCCAAATAGCAAGAAAGATACGGCCTGGAGTAACTTCACACAAATGTCAGAAAACCCTATTTTACATTGCACATCTACATACATTGACGAACTTTGTGCATGAGCTTCAAAGTAAATTGCAATGTGTGAAATTAGGCTTGGACAAAAAAGAAATGACAGAAATTCAATTTAGGGGAAAATTAACCATAAATGAACACACACAAAAAATAGAAAGACAGTAATTAGCATAATCTGTTTTTTTTTTTCTCATGTTGCACATCTGCAGACGGAAGAGAGTATACATGTAGTATGCAAGTTTCAGAAGCCCAAATTATATAGCAGCCCAGAATGTCTTAGATACAGCTCTGACAAGCTTCCCGAAGGATACATACACATACAGATATACAGACAGAAAACGTAAAACATATATCATGCCCCAAATTTTACGAGAGAGGAGCAGCATCAGTTAAATTTTCCATTGTAATGCAAAATGGGAGACAACTCCCAGAAATAATACCAAAAAATATATTTCTTTAAAACTTTGGGTAAGCTCACCTCAAGAAGTTGAATATCATGCTGTTCGAATTTACCACACTCCATGGCTGACTTTGATTCTGGGTGGAGGATGTTGTGCAGATTAACCAACTCAACTGCATCTAACACCCTAATAACAAGAAAGGAAATGTAATCTGTAATAATCTGAGTGTACTAATCAATTGAAATTCGAGAAGAAAGCATACTGGTTATCAAACTAAAACAAGGTCACATGAGCTATTTATAAATAAAAATCGTTTGTCCAGTTGACCAGATTTATGACTATTATTGTTAGATTATATCAGTTAAAAAAACCTGGATGTCTGACAACCTACACAGTTTTAGAAGCTATTTATGTTTATTTATAATTTATAATAAACTCTTCAATGTTCAAATATTTATAAAACAATAATCTAGATTTTACTGTTTGCAAACTGACATAAATGCAATAAAAAAAAAATTAAAATGGTAAACCAGCTTTCAGGGACCAGGCATTAGAATCACCAAGGAAATGTTGAAAATACTGAAATCTTTTTTTGGATTGTTTTGTTTGTTACAACGTATGTTGAGTGCCAGAAACACCTTCCTACTTTGTGATTTACTAAGAAGATAATATCTTCGGGAATTAAATCACTTAATGCAATTGATTGATTGGTGTTTAACTCCGTTGTCAAGGCCAAGGGTATTTAACTTATATAACAGCGATGTATTTCAACATTACAAAGTGACAGTTACACAACCAAAAAATGTGGAATGAGTCACATTAGTTTTTTTGCTGTTGGAAAGATAACGTTCCTGCAGTGTGACAGCATGAATATCATCTGAAAACATACTGCCCTTAGCCAGAGGGCCCTTAATGAGAAAGCACATGATGTTCTCACTTGTCTCTTCTCAGCATGTCTATGAGCAGGTGGTCAATCTGTCTATGCCAACTCAGGTAGAAAGCCATTGGACCAAAATGTCGGGTTGACCAGAGATCTTCATAATCCTTCTTATTGTCAATTACTTCATAGGTTCTCTGAGTTACCTATTGCATAAAATATAAAACACAAAATAAATATATATAATTAAGATTTAATAAAACAATTTCTTTATAAATTTTCTATTTGCAAATTAACCACCAAATATTTTGTATAAAATTTCGGGTTAACTTACCCTGATATAGTCTGGACTATCTGGTTCAAATTGTACACAGGCTCTGTCCAGTATGTACTCATATTTGCCATTAGATAGCACTAACTGAAATAAAAAAAAAAACTTTATGCAACAGTATAGTAAAAATTTAAATAACTTTTTTTTTTTGGGCTGTTTAACCCAAAACTCAAATCTATTTCACCTACATGTATGTTAACCAACTTTTGAACACCTGGTGTTTTGGGGAAAAAACAAACAAGGTAATAAAGCACCTTTCAAGCTCTAGAATCTCCATACATAAAACTGTTACAAATTACAAACTGTAACAAAATGCAAAATGTGATTGTTATCTAAATTTATTTAAATTTAAAACGCACCAAATAATTAGGTATAATATAACAAAGAACACTCTGAATCCAACAGAAAATTACCTCTAAATTTTCTGGTAAAAACATTTTTGGTGTGAAAAGTTTGCGTCCGTCCTGGGGATTATAAATCTGATTAATTTTGTCACGTTCTTCCCAGTTAGCCTGCCTCAATGTACCGTCTTCTTCTCGAACTACAACTTGTCGTTTCTGTAAATATGTATACATATTGGTGACAATTTAGCAGATATACAATAGCAAGACATTACGTAGGAGTTGTATTACAATAGTAGTTGGGAAAAAAAGTCTAATAAATAGTTTTTTGTGTCTTTTTCTATCAAGGTCTTACACCATTCTTAAGGTATGTACTGTAATTAGAACCGATTAATGTAGTTTAACATAGAAGGCCAAAGTCACAGTTTTGAAGACTGATAACCAAGACATGATTAAGATTCAAATAGAAACACAAACAAGTTCTGTTTATTGTTCTTCAGAGTGGAGACTTAAGCCTTGTATCTTAAGATTATTCCATCTCTCATTTCATATGACAACGTCATGCAAACTCATTTGGTGAAGGTAACCTCATCTGTAAACCATCCACTACATCCCTGTAGCAGCAGTCATTAACCTTCCTCTTTGTGAACCATTTTTTACACTTCCTAATTAAATTGCTTTATCACGGTCTCAGCCCTTTAAAATCTGGCAATCATATTTCTGTATCATTTGTACTCCTAACCTTCATTAAAACTCTGCTTAACTCCCCCAAAATGACTAAAAAGCTTGGTATTGAATGATCTGGCAAAGGATACCACTACTTGAACAACTGCAGTCACCACAGTATAATGGAACTGACTTCAACTCAGCAGCAGCTGGCGCTTGTTGCAATCACAATTTTTATTTTTATATACAGCGGTATACATATCTACTGGTGCAATTATAGAAAGAAAATTGTCGTAAACTGATACAATTTTATTTTCTGATACAAAAGACCCTTTCATTATGTTTGTAAAAAAAATTATTTTGTTAAAAAAAAATCCAATTATCCATTGATATATCTTGGTCAGATGTTATACAGTCCAAAGTCAAATTTCTCGTGTGACGTCATAGTGGGCATTTTAGAAGTCACCTGTTTCGATAAGCAGACAATCCATATATGTCATGCTGAGCTGTCACTGCGAGCTATGGTATTGTCGTCTTCTTGATCGGTGTACTCGGAAAGTACTTCGGATGTAATTGATATTTTCCGCCTAAATTGTTGAAAACGGAAACGGCCGAACTTCGCCAACAAATGCCCACACTGCACAGTGATGTCATCAGGATGCAAATTAAAGTTTACATGTCCCAACTTCAGGCTTCAGTTAACATACTTTTTTTCAGATTTTTAATGTAAACATTTTGTAAAGGGTAACCAGGAAGTATAATTTGTTGTTTTCACTCATTATTTTTTATCGGTTTGAACTTTAAGCTAAACCTGAAGTGAGACTTTATCTAATTTACCAGCTGTAAATTTATTTACATTATATTCAGAGGGAAGTTCCAAGTATAGCCTTAATAAAAAGACTTACCCTATCCGGCATTCCATAGGTTATATCCACAAAGACAAATTTGGAATTATAAACTCCGGCCATATCCGGGTCATTGCTCAACACTTTATCCATGGGTCCCCTCATCTTCATGTATGGGGGCATCTGAAGTCGTTGCTTAGCTTCAGCTTCAGCGCTTACTTGTTTCTATTGAACAATGTTCAATATTTATAATTTCACATGTTTCATTTTCATTAAATTTACATGTGTATGTGAAAAAAAGATCAGCAACGATAAATCTTACTTTGCATTGTTTTCTGGAAACTAAAATCTTACAAATATTTTTAGACTGTTACATTTCTGTTACTTCTAGGATACAATTAAATTTATTTGGGCGAAGTCTTCACTGTTATGTTTTCTTTTGGGGCTATCAATTCATATCTTATGGAAAAAACAAAAACAAAAAAAAAAACAACAAAAACTACATTTGTCTATATGAGTGTATTAGTTTGCTTTCATGGTAAGCTAAGTAGATTCATTGCACTCATAATTGAAAAAAAAAAAGAGCAAAATATTAATGTACCTGTTTTAACTGCTCGTCCGTCAATATATCATAATGAGGAGGAGCAATTGCTGTTTTCCGTGGTCTATTTATCTTATAAATATCAAACCCGGTGATTTGACTAAGTATCCTCTGCACTTTTTCATTGAGAAACAGGGGAAGTGGGTCTTTTTCGTTATCACTCTTTGAAGTAGACACTGAAATATAAGATATTTTTACATGTTGAGAAAACTGACAAAATTAAATTTCACAAAAAATTAATCACAAAATCAGACGTAGACAGTATAATTAAGATCTAATCAGTGACATTACTAAACAACAGTTTGTGTTTGCTACGTCTGTCTTCGACCTTTTTTTTATTTTTTTTTTATTAATTTTTCAATTTCAGGATACAGATAGAAAATAGCATGTACAATTTGCTACAATTGATAGTATTTGAAAACAATAGGTTAAATTTATGAACATATGGTATTCTGTTTTCACACTAGATGGATTAAGGCTGAAGAAGATGGTGCAGTGATGACACCTCCCATTCACAATTTTTGTATCTAATATATTTATCTATGGTATACATTTGTTTGAGATTATTAATAATGGCATTCAATTCAGCAGTGTTCTTTGCACCTTCATTTTGTATAGGAAATATTGAACTCTCACTATAATCTAAATGTCTGTTGTGTCTTTGACCGTTTCTAGGCGCTTAAGCATTTGGTTGTTCATTGGCATGGATTGGCCAAGAATAGTCCTAGAATCCTAGAGTTGTGCGCCTGAAAAGTATGCAGTATGTGCGGGATGGATTTGTCCCGGCAACTTTAAACCCTTCAAATAGCAAGAAAATAAAACAAACACGGGATTTCTAAGATTTACCTGACACAATTAATCTATTGCGCTCGGCACGCATCAACAGTTTATTGTGTAAAGTCATTTGCATCTTGTGCATCGCGTCCAGCCCAGGTGATGTACATGTTGATTCGAAAACCGCGCACTGTATAATACACATGCAAGTTTTAACTAACAGTTTTGGAACTTTTCACAATCCATTTTCTTACCATGCCGAAAAGATGACAATGAACGCTTGCTTGGTAAAATTACTCTGTATTTTGTAAGTACGACAGATCGGCTACTATCTTTTCCTGAATTAAGTGTGTTGTTGATAAATTTTGACAGCCACACGCTTTTCACGCGAGCAGCCATTATGCTAAATTATGGTTACTTTCAAAAACAGAAATCGAACAAAAAAGAATTATTATTTTGGTACTGAGATTGTAACAATAATATACTTTCTGTTGGAATAAAATTATATGACGGATAAATTATATGATGGATTAAACATATATGGTTTATCTAACTGTTTTTCTTTTCTTGTTATTTAGAGATAATTCGTGTTTGGAAGGAGTTAAAAATTTAAATTCAGTGTTTCAAGAAACGTCAAGGCGGTGAAATCGAAATATACTTTTTAAAAGCAGACTGACTGGCGGCCTGCCTTAACTGAGTTTGATACTTTGTACCGACTTGTGTGATCATGAGTTTATCTTTAAGGTGAGATATTTATTTAGTTTTGCCCACCCTAAAGGGGTGATTTCGGAATATCTGGTGCTCGAGCTTTGCAACAACAACAATTAGACTTGTCTAGACTAGCCTTAGCCTATAGCCTAGACCAAGTCCGAGTGATCAGACTTTTGGTTTTCTCAAATTTTGATAATGCCTGGCGGCAAAAAACTAAGGCAAAACCTGAAAAAAAAAATAACGTTTGAGTTCTACCCATTGACATTTTTAACAAGCACCTTAAAAATCTCTAAAAACGCCCAAATAAGCAGATAAGTGCCACAACATACAACATTTGCAACTACAATGCTTTCTTGCCAATAAGCGTTGGTTTACAAATATTTCCTAACAGCTTAAATCATATTTTATTTTAATTTTTTTTTTTCTGGATTTTCTGGGGAGAGAAAGCAGACATTCCTTGCCTCAAAATCTATGCATTAGTTTAAATGCTTACATCACACACAAAACTGCCCAAGGCAGATCCATCAGGTGGAGAAATTTGGGTGTCTACTTTCTACTTTGTGTTTGATTGCAGAACATTCTTGGAATACTGTTGTCGTTTGTGTTTTAAATAAAACTAAAAGGGCAAGCGAACATTTTCATGGTGAATTTTATTCAACCTTACGAGACACGTTATATGTCTGTTTCAGGAATGTTTATGTAGGGTGCATACATAACTATATGACTGTCCAAGTTGACTAAGAGCCTTAAGTGTGGAGCGGGTGTTTGGGTGGGAGCCTCCTGTGACTCCTGGTGCTCTCTGAGCTAACGGACACAGGAAGCTGATTTGTTGTGGTGTCGTGTTTTGTTAATGTTAATGCACATTGTGCACCCAACTGAAATTTATCCACTTCTGTATATCAGTTTTAAAAAAAATAAAGAGTGTAACTTGCAGCTGCTACAATTGAGTTATTTCAGTCATTGTTTAATATCAGTCTTGGTAATCTTGTTATCGTAAAAAACAAAAGGATTTGTTCGCTCTTTTCATTATGGAAGTGATTAGATCTTACACTTTAGCAGCATTTTGGGATAATATACCCTATCAAATTTTATCCGGTTAAAACTCATTAGAAGAAGGACTTTACTTGCAAAGAAAGTGGTATAACATACAAGGGGGTCAAATGCTGCTAGATGTAATTTTCTAGTCAAATACATCATGATCTGACTGGACTGAGATTATTTTTTGTTTGAAGAAGAGATGGTAGAGTAATTTTGCAGAGGATTAGGTTGAGAAATATCAATTAAATTCTGATGCAATCCAGACTGACCTAGTTACTTAAACAAAAGTCAATCCCACTGACTGTTTGAACCAATGTTTGGAAACAACAACAACACATAGTATAGGATGGATAAAGAAAGTGATCAGGTTCGACACCAATCTGCCACAAAAACTGAAAAGTGAAATATCAAATGTTTTAATAAAAAAAAATTTCAAAATGAAACAAAACTAACAGTAAGATGGAAAAGTGTGTATATCAGACATGGTGCCGTCTGGCTAAGGGCAGTATGTTTCCAGATTATATAAATGCTATCAATTATTCATACTTAGCACTGGAGGACTACACATTTTATGGTTGTGTTAAGAGTTGCTGTCTGCCATTAGAATACAGTGCCATCATTTATTAAAGTGAAGTACCCTTGTGCCTTGCATTAAACACCAATCAATCAAATCTTGGTTTTTAGAAAAAAACAATATCTGAGCCACTATGACTATGAACTACAATATTCATTATAAATACAGTTATAGCCATGGCTACAACTGTATTTATAATGTGTAAAAGCAACTTTCCTATTAAAAAAACCAAAAACGTTAGGGCACAAGATGCTGATTTGTTGTGGCGTCGTGTTTTGTTAATGTTTTGTCCTGTCTTGCATGTTTTCTAATTTCAGTGTCTTTAACAGTGGTTTCGTTCACCAATTGGGCTGGCATATAAGTGAATTAACATTGAGTTTGGCGTAAAACCCCGATCAAACAAACAAACAAATATAAAAAAAGCATAGTTTCATTATCACCCAAAATAAATTTATGCAGCTTTTTTTTCTTCAAACTTTGAAACTTTATGGTTGGTAAATATACAAAAGAATCCTGGTGGCGAAGTCAGGGTGTTTATCTGTATTTGACTGTCATGAGTCATGACTATTGGGACACACATCTATACTTTCAAAGTTGAAACCCACTGGCCAGTGATAACTGTTAAATAATTCTATCCTGAATTTTGTTTCAGGGCTGATTATGCCATGGACAAAGGTCGAGGTCAAAGAAGAAAGAAACGAGAATTGCCAGATGAACAAAAACAAGAGATAAAGGAAGCTTTTGATTTATTTGATACGGACAAGGACAAAAAGATAGATTATCATGAGTTAAAGGTAATTCATATAAACAGTTGCTGCGATCTGAGCTACAGGATGACACAAAGCTTATTTTTGCGGTGTCTTCCACCGTAAATTTGCCTATTTTGTTTTCTTGCCCCATGTTTTGTGTCCTGTCTGTTTGCGAAATTACCTCCAGAACAGCAAACACCAGCACCAAGGCAACAAAAGATTCAAAGAAAATTCAAATGTTTAAAATCTTAAAAAAAACTGTGAAGTTTATATGTTGCACCTTCAGATATCTAATTATTAGCAGTCATAGATCTTTCAATTGGTCCAAAGCTGGTTCTTATATTTTGATTCTTGCTGCATATTACATGTAGCTGCAGAGACCTGTCACCTTTCCTTGATAACCATTAATGCGAAGACAGAAGGGGTACAGAGTTTTACTGTATCGTTTCCAGTAGGTCGAAAATTTCTCACTTTGCCAGTAAATGGGGATCATATGACTATACATGCATAAATTATGATAATACAGTAAGCAGGTGCCATTTTCAATCAAATCACCTGTCAATAGGAGACGAAACCAAAGGCCGTAAAATCGATATTTCGATATATCATAAAATGAATCGCAAATACTCTAATATAACCAATAGATTTTTTTTGGTAACCTAAGGTGAGGTAAGGTGCTGCATTCTGATCTTAATTCTCCACAATGATATCTGCTGTGGCTTTTGATACGGTAACATAACATACATGTAAACATGTGTAGCTAGGTCATGTAGGTGCAATTCACTGGTTATATACATGTAGCCTACTATACATTGAAATACAGGGGAGATAATAAAACCAATAACTGTACTGACAAAATAAGATTATCTTTCTTGATGTTAGATGATGAATTCAACGCAGATAAAAATGTCTGTCTTAAAAAAATATTTCTGGTAATTATTGTGTGGATTAGAACAAATCTTGTTTCTGTCAGTTCAATCCTTTTTTTGTGTGTGCAAAACTAATTTTTAATACAGAGGTCTGTGGGCGAATAGGACACCTGCTCAGATAATAAGAGATAAAGAGTGCCAAAGATGATATTTTCAAGCTGACAAACTAATAACATTGAGTTTGATATATATTTTTGTTGCCAGTGCCAGTTTTTAAAAGTGAAAAAGTAAAAGGAAATATTAGTTTCTGTTTAGTCTCAATGTATATTTGTGCTGGGAAAGCTGAAATTGATGGGTTTTTACATTTTCTGATAGCTTTATAAATATACTGGACACTGGTCCAGATTTAAAAGGGCCATAAACCATTCCGTTTATGGCACTTTATACACCGCTTTGGAGCTACCGGTAAATACTTGGTATATGAACTTAATAATTGTTTTGTTAAAGTACCAATTGTTTGTGATATTTTCTTTCCAGGTAGCAATGAGAGCCCTGGGTTTTGATGTGAAGAAAACTGATATTTTAAAAATACTCAAAGATTACGATAGGGATGAAACTGGAAAAATCATATTTGATGATTTCAATGAAGTTGGTAAGGAAGTACATGTACTAAGGACCTCGACTCTGATGCTTCTTTCCCTGTAAACTCCATAAGATAAGGAGTTAAATTACCTTAAATATATTGCAACATTAATTAATGAAATCATTCCAAAACCTCAATCAGCCAGATGTGGGTGGTTGGGTGGGAGCCTCCTGTGCCCTGGTGCTCTCCTAAGAGGGCTACGGGGCATCGGGAAGCTGATTTGTTGAGGTGTCCTGTTAATGTATTGTGGCGTCTCCTGTATTGCCAGTGTTATTAAAGGTGGTTTCATCCACTGATTGGGCTGGCACGCCGTCATATGATTGATATAACCTTAAGGACGACATTAAACAAAGACATATGTAACACTCCACATGTAACACATCCTGGTCCACCTGAATTCCACACATGTTCTCACTCACCCAGCATCCCCATATTTATAATAAAGTAGTCCATTACTGAATAATGCCTGTATAAATGTACCATTCTCTAACAACATTGAAGCTTTCCTCTCAATGAAAATGATATGTTTTTTTTTTTACATTGATAAATCACCTGTTCAATGATATGTGTTTATTATCGTGTGAGGGATTGAAACAGAACACTGGCTGTCTTATTAAGGTTTGGTTTGTTTGATACAACGACCGCTCTTCCCTCCCATGGAGGCTGTGTTTTCTAACTGCCTGTTTCTTGGGTTCACAGTGACTGATATGATGCTAGAGAGAGACCCTCAGCAAGAGATTCTCAAAGCCTTTAATTTGTTTGACGATGATGGATCAGGGAAGATCAGCCTTCGTAATCTCAGACGAGTCGCAAGGTAAAAGTGTCAGTTTGACCTTTAACATAATCATACATCACTTTACAGTTATGAGACCGGCTCAGTTATATATTGGAAAACAGCAATATTTATATTTATGAACAATATACAGGTATTATATATCTTCTCCCTGGAGAAAATTCAGACACTGGGGACCTACTTTCACCTAGTTAGATGAATGTACATTTATTTTTCTATAAATACACTATTGGCTGCAGCCTATCTGTACTTATCTGTCCTACATTATTATGTATAACACATGTCATTTATGTTTTCTTGATGTCTATTATATATCTGAAATATTGATATAAATCTTAGTCATCCAGGCTTAAATATTTTAGTGTTTATTGGAATTTCAAAGTGTTTATATATGAGTTTGATTAAAAGGTGTTTCTTTAAACAAATGGTGTTCATGAGATTTAGTTTGGTTTTGGCTGTACTAAAAAAAGGTAACTATTCTTTGATACAAATTGTACAGATTCAAAGTGGTTTTGCTTACCTGCAGAGTGTGTGTTAGAGTTACTTTCCTTTATTTTAATTGTAAATTTAAATACTTACTTTGATGCTTACATCTTAATCTTCAGTTTTGTGTTTCTTCTGTCCTGCCCCACAATCAAATAAATTTTAATCTAATTAATACCAATTTGTTTTTAGAGAGTTAGGAGAGAACATGTCAGATGAAGAACTTAGAGCTATGATTGATGAGTTTGATAGAGATGGGGATGGAGAAAGTAAGACATTGTTTAATTGCGAAATTTTACTGCAGATTTGCGTAATTTCTGCAATGTAATGTCATAGGTCCCTTATGCTGAATTCTAATGTGCCAGTGTTTTTTTTATCTTTACTGTAATATTGGTTTTTTATGACATGTTAAAGTACAAGAAATTATTTTTAGGTACTTTATGCATTTTACATGTTTAAGATTTTTCTATCTTTAGAGAAAACAAATTCAGAGATGATAAAGTACTCATTGGGAATATATTTTTTGTTTTACTTCCCTGTCTTGTCTTATTTTTTTAACAAATGCACATTTTTAACAAATATATAATCTCTGTTTCAGTTAGTGCTGAGGAATTCATGGCCATTATGACAGGAGATACATAAATTGACTTGTTGGAATTTTCATTTCTCACAACTGTATTCCTTTGTACATACATTGTCAACTCTTCTGTGTGTATCAATATCAGTGGTACATAAAAACAGTGATAAAGAGTCTCAAAATGATGTGGACAAATATATATATTCAGATGTTCTACATGCAGGGAAACCAATACTAGTTCAAATCATACAAAGAAATTCAAATAGTTGTTAGCATGAGGAATACACTGCCCACCTAGAAGAATTCAAAACTATGGGCCACTTATTGTCAGGGCTGTGCAGACATGGCAGAGGAGGAAGTCAGGGGGACAATGTCACAATTTCACATGGGGCCATGGTTTTGAGGGCCTGTGTGGGTACCTGCGCAGACGAACAGGCAATTGTTATGGCCAGTTCATGTCACCATGTGTGTTATTGTCCAGGCTAGATATAAATTCAAAGATAGGCACAAAGTCACCATATTCAAATATTTGACTGTTTTAGCCAAAGATTATCTTGGAGTGAGACCCTGAAAGAGTGAACATATGTTCAGATGTGCTAAATTAGGAAAAATCAAGACAAACAGAGATTTGTCTCCGTTTGTGATAAATGGGTGAGCGACCTCCATTGGGTTAGTGTCTGGGGTTAAGACATATTCAGATATTGTGTTTAGAAATCTTCATTTATTAATTGGCTAAGCCATTGTTATGGGAACTTATGTCTGTAGGACAAGCCTACCACTCAGACGTGAAATTTGAATCCCATCATAATTATAATATCATAACAATTGTCATGGAATTGATTAACATTATAACATCAGTTATCTGGATCTTATATGTTCTTGTTTATTGTATTGAATGAACTGAAGAATAGATGTTTAATATTTGTCAACAGAAAGTTGTTAGGCTTCTTGCAATGTGATATTAATTGAGATTTATCATCTGGATATTTGGATAAACATTTGATATTTATTTCCAGGACATGACATATTTGTCATAAAAATTATAATCTTATTGTCCTGTACTTAATACAGGAACCTAAATGATCGATATCGAATGCTGACAATTGATGCGTCCATGAAACACAAATACCAGTTTGTGAAAGGTATGAATACTGTTTGTTCATGTATTTGAAAAAAGATATGTTTTGAGGTATTCAAAGTTAGGAAAAGGTTTGCTCAGTCGACTCAAGTCTGATAATGGAGAAGACCAAGATAGAGAAATCCTGGGATCCACGTGAGAGTGAGACATTTCTAGCGATAACAAACCTGATAACAAGCCTGTGTATCCCGGGGGATCAATATGATATGATTGACTGGCACTTACTACATGTGTGAGGTTAAACATAAAGTTAACAATAAGTGTCATATATACTTAGTACCATTTATCAAAACACCTGTGTTTTTCACTTTGGATTTTTTTTCTGTATAGTTGAGAAAACTATACTGTCTGATTATGGTTGTACTTAGCTAGAGACAAACCAATTTAGTGCTGTGTATGTGTAACAAGTGCGATCCATTATGCTATATGTGTTTAAGCCTTTCAAAGATTTAACAACGTTTCATTCTGTACAGTTAGTCATATTTCAAGTGCTTACTGATCCAATTAAACAACTTGTTGTAATACCGACTGACTATTTTTATAATTAATAATATTATTTTTGGCGAGATAACCGTTACCTGGGTTTTATCTCAGACGTTGTTGTGGGTGTCCAATATAGTCAGGGACCGCTCCTTGGCTTACACTGTAGTTAGTCACATTCACTGAACCCGGTAAAGTTTCCAACCTCTTGTCGACCATGGGAATATAAGGAAACTTTTATGACGGCTGTTCAGTTCGCGGGTGTTTTTAACGAGGTGTCTTCCCGGTTTCCCATCATACTCCGGCACCGCGAAGTCGTCGTGTAATTGAGATAACATTGTATTGGCGTATAACGTTGAGTCGTCAATTTAACAAATCTGTACCGTGGTAATTGTGTTCAGATTTTTTAAAAAAAATTCCTGTTGCGGGGATAACAGTTCATGTCTAATATCAGTTGTGCAATGCAAGACGGTTTCTTTTTTGTGAAAGTCAATGTACCATAAATTAAAATGTGCTCGCCTGATATTTACATATACTTTTTTTTCCGTTATAATAGTTGATACGATGTGATATACCTGCAGGCCTATAGAAGTTGCTGCGATGCGATGCTAATGGCTGCACTGTACCAAGGCTACTAATAGACACTAATACCATAACTTGTATTTATTCTTTGATGCTTCTGCTTAAAATTAGTTTCTCTCAGAGCCGAGTAGGGTCTTTTTTAATGGGAGAAAACTCTTACCTAAATAAGCCTAGGTTTTATTCTTAGAATTACGATGGAATTTCGTGTTGACTGTTCTATGTGGCAACAACCCATTTCAAGTGGTGTCTTGTTTTGGGTCCTCTGTTTTTGTTACCAGTGACCTAAACGGTAGTTTCCTTTTGTATGATGGGCCAAGTGCGCCATAAGTCGACAGTGTATTACATGAGTGTTTAAAATCGACTATAGGTATTTAACCAGCCAATCAAATCGCCCTATGTTAAGACTAAACATCCTAAATATTCATTATTCCATGTAAGAATATCTAGCACACGTCAATTTATCTAATCTTACGTGGTCTAGGTCAAATTTCACGCATCAAGAAAAGTTTCGCCCAAGTCATTGCAAGTGACGTGTGGTCAAATAGTTTGACGTGTAAGAAAACAATTCAACACGTAAGAAAACACACCGGAAACGCCTTGTTCTTAATATCACCTATTTGTTGTCGTGTATACTTGCGGTCCACGTCATACGGACAGGGTTTTTTGAATAGCTGTCTGGGTAATAACTTACGGATAAGATGACCATTATACTTCCGGTCCATACTGCAATTCAAAAACTACTTTCTGTACGACATGAACCGGATGTAGATACTACATACGTAAATACATTTCATGTTGATTTTGTTTATATTTACCGAGTTATTGTCCAGATAGCTTTTCAGATATTTTCTAGTTTTCAATTCAAAGACATGGTATAGATGATATTCTGCTCCAGAGGGAACCAGTATAGCCCTACTGCTAGTACACGTTAGCAGCATTTATTACAAAGTTCAGTGTTCTCAAATAGGAAAGCGTGTTCATTTATCGCTTGGTTTTTATAACTGTTTTTGTTTATTTTCATTTTGAAGCTGATGAATATTTCATTAACAGATCGAAGCGGAGAATAACGAATACTTCCTGAAATTGCTTTTGAAAAGAAATTTGTACACGGACAGGACTTTTCAATTTAGCCTTGTATATTATTAATGGGACAACCGATGTGCAGATCTTCTACCAAAATAATAAGAGAAAACAAACACTGGTTGTGAACACACAGATATTTTTAAATCCAAGTCCGTAATTCACACGATCTCCCCTATATACGTTATAAATTCCATGCGTTATCTTTACCGACTAATTGTCCAGACATGCAGCTTTTCATATAATTTCTCGTCATCTCTTTTTGTACGGCATGGATCAGGAATAGATATGACATCTTACAGGTGTTATTAAGTACATTTCACGCCGATATCTTATATATTTATCGAATTATTGTCTAGACAGCCATTCAG
This sequence comes from Katharina tunicata, assembly GCA_032466195.1. Lineage (NCBI taxonomy): Eukaryota > Metazoa > Mollusca > Polyplacophora > Chitonida > Mopaliidae > Katharina > Katharina tunicata. The sequence continues at coordinate 26,201 of JAVFBZ010055562.1, forward strand.
ACATTTTTCCATCTTGTATTCAAAGACACTATTCTGTACGACATAGACCCGAAGTCTTTATTGATATATGGTCCCTGCCGAATTGCTAACAGCGAACAGCAGACAAACATATAACACTTTGTCGATATCACTATAAAGCACGCAAGCCGGTTGTAGAAATGTTGTTGTTCGTTCCATTTTAGAAGACCCCACCCCATCCTATATAACTCTGTCATTATTGATGTATTATGTACCGTTCAATTAGTTCATAACACACTATATATTCTATATATTACTCACTTATCTATCCATACCTCACATATTGCAACTTAATCTGGGGAAACAAACACATATCAGGCCCACCTTCTTCAGCTCATTCGACTTTATCGCATAATCACCCTCTCACAAAATATGAACATACCGGTCCTCCCTTCATTGAACTAAAAATACTCCCAAAATTGGCCATCAATGCCTACCAAATCGCTCAATTAGTTCATAAAGATTTTCATTCGACAAACTGCATCCCGGTTTTTATAAGATCCTACATCCTAAGACAATCGAATATTCAGCAATATCATACAAGAACCTACCAGTATAACATCTGTACTTCTTTTCAGGTTAAATAAATGAAATGAAATGAGACATGCATGCAGTTCGCAGATATGATGATAGACTATTGACACAATCCGACCATCGGTAAACACTAGTAGGACCATGATGCCACCTCACAAGTTTTTTCAACCACTTCGTTAACAGTTTATTACTTTATATCAGCATCTTATTATAACTTTAAAATGATGAAATCCTACTGCTTTTTCAATAATGATATAAATATTGGCATGGTTGAAAGAGTTGTCTGAAAGTTGAAAGTGTTATCTTTATAATGAGCTAAACAAACTTGTTTACTGTGTTTAATTCTGTTTCGACGTAATTGTAAATGTTATTAAAAAGCTGTTTTCAAAAGAAAGAAAGAAAATACCGGTATAGATAAAGTGTATTATAAACAATAAAACGATTTTCTATTTGTTCATGTAACTTCAGTAAATGCGGGTGAGGCGATCAACGAGTACGTCTTCTGATCCATTCATGCGCTTATTTATTTATGTTTGTTTGGGTACATGGACCAAAGCGAAATCTAGGGCTATTGCCTACCTGTAAGTATTTTGTTTCAATATCTTAAAGAGAAAGCATTGGAAAGAAAAACCTATTTTTCAAATACACTCCCCCCACCCTACTATTGATATTACCGTTTATACGTAGCAATGTTTTATTTTCACGTTATTTGACTAATTAAAGTCGATAAATTATCTCATGTTCTAGATCAATTCTCAGAGACAAGTTTCTAGATATACCTGAATCTC
>JAVFBZ010055574.1:0-10063 GCA_032466195.1 Katharina tunicata
TAAACGCAACCATAAATCTGATCCGGATCAGAGCCGGCTCAGACCCACCAATTTTTGGCCGTGTAACCGCGGCTATAGTCTACTGGGAGTTACGGTAAGTGTTCAATATTCAAACATACCGATGATATCCACATTTGAAACCTTTTGTCGTAGTTGTTAAATGGAACATTGGTGACTCCTGGTGCAAACGTAAAAACTTTTAGCTGTGACGAAATTAATAAGCGTTTTACATAAATTTCTCTTCAAACAGCAATTTATTCGTTAAAACTGTATAGTTCGGTAACTGTTCGGTAACTTCCTCAAGTTGAAGCCGATTTTAGAGTGACGTTGGAGCTACAGATCTATTGGCTACATATTTATGAGCCCTTTGCAGAATTTTTCTAGCATTTTCATACTGTCTCTGCTTAACAGTGAAGGAGGCTTTATTTTCCAACAGAGCGGAACGCTTCACATTTTATGGTTGTGTTAGTATTGCTGGTTACTTTTGGAGCACATCGTATAAGTGAGAAACCTTTGAGAACAGCGTAAAACTGCAATCAATCAATCATATTCATGAACTATAAATAAAACCATAGCCATATTTGTATGGTCTCTTGTCAAAATTTTCCATTTTTGAGGATAAAACATATCCTTCCCGTGAGTTTCTAATCCATTTCATTTGTACAAAGATATAAACTTTTGTTAACGTAGGTCTGTCACGGAAATGTGTAACATGAGCTTAACAGAAGCGTGTTATCAAACTGACCCAAGATTAGTCTGCTGACATATGTTAGCCCAGCCAAATCTTTATAGATTAAATATACAAGTACATTCAGTTTGCTCGAGTGTAAGGGAATGGGTTTTGTATACTCAGAGGCGCCAAACAAACAAATTATGGAAAGCCGCTGATCATGGGTCGGGCTGCCGTTGCGATTAGCAGATAACAACTTATGAATCAAGAATGAGGCTGTATGATTGGGAACGGCGCCATTGAACATAGCTTATTGCAGAGAAAGACGACGATATTTTTACATGAGAATAGTGTATTGTGAGATGAAAGACAAATACGGGTAATGTTGACACAGACAATGTAGCATCCAAGCAACGCTGCTGACAATATGTATTGAATCTATTTCACACCCCTTCGTAGGACCTTCAAGAAGATGGGACGAGGGCCTGAGCTACGGTATACTCTGGGGATACCTGCGATTATGGGACCAAATTCCATAATTCGGCAACCAGTACAACAGGTTTATGGTTTAACAATTAGATTCATTTGCCTGAGATTTTTGCAATTAATAACTGCACTGTCTTGAGACATGACAACATTACATGACGGACACTTTACCGGATTTTCCTTTTTGAATTGTTGGCTTATAAAAGCAGACAGTCTCAGATTATTGGTGAAGAACTTGCTGCGATGGTTAGCCATAAGGTGACCCCAAGTTTATATGGCTAGTGCAATGGAATATAACGCGTGTTTTGTTGAATTTTATACCTAAATCCTTCTAGAAACTAGCGACGACAAGAACCTCCACCATATTAGATAGCACCCGAAACGTTTGCGAAAATGATCGAGTGTCAGTACTCACCAATCAGTATTAAGAATTGCCATTCACAAGGATTTGAACTTTAAGGTTCTCTTTGGCCTCTTTAGTCAGACAGATACGCCGCTGGGTTTTGATAACCCCAATTGGCCGTGTAGACGACGGAGAAATCCTAAAATAATCGCTTTACGGGCAAATGTGCCAAGAACATAATATAGAAACCGAAGAGTAATTTAGGTTTTCATGAGACAAACATAAAAAAAAAGGTGATTGGAATCGGTCTTTGGATGCACAAGGCCATGAACTAGGAGTTGTTCGGGCGGTTTCTTCAAATTCCAGTTGGAAAGTTGCCTGCGCTCAGAGAAATGTTGGAGATCGATATATATTTTAAAAAAGTATTTAAAAAAAGCACAAAAATCATAGAAAATATCGGGAATGTGGGTTTAAAGCAAATGATCTATACTTTCTTATCCAATTGTCGTTATAAATTACAAGTTAATATTGTATGAATACGAAGTTTTTTACTTTCCATAAAAGTCAAGAATATCTTAATTACCCACATTTATCATTTTAGTTCACCAATCAGTGGTGGTTCACGTTTTCACAGCACTTTTGGCAGCACTGGTTATAATTGAAGTTGAAAACGTGGCTAGAACACAAACTAAACCTGATCAGATAAGAACCAAATCAGATCATATTGACGTCAGTCAATTGGAGCATTTTTGACACGTGGTTGACATTCTGTGTTTTGGGGCATTTTAGGTCAACTAAATATCGTTTGATTACTCGTCACTAAGAAGAGTTTGTTTGCTCTAGGCCTTTTATCGTTATCGACTATTGCGGGTTTTGATGTTTCTCGTTAAAGTTGGTTCTATTCAAACGCTTTTGGCTTAATGCCAAATCACGATCGATCAACCAGATAGCAGAATAGAAGTGATGTTCCTGAGCAGACATATCAGAGAGGTATTTGATTATCACAAATGGGTCGTAAGTTTGGAGGTAGGATCGATGGCTGCCAGTGTTCCACGAGAAATAAACCATTTATCATAACTTTTATCAGTATGGCACCGTGCAAGTTTCGTTTTTTCTACTGTTACGTGAGTTTTGACTGATGGCAAGATTAGTTTTGTGTCACAAATCTAAATCCCGTCTAGTTCTGAAACAATCCACTTTGGCAGTACTTGTGATGCTGAGCACAGAAAATCACGTCAGTCATGTTCTCGGAATATCTATTTAACCCTTTTATCTTCTCAGACATTGACGCCTCTGATGAGCTCATGATGGGTTAACATCTCGTTACAGATTTCTCTAAAACCGGTTGATAACACGCTCCCGATAAGATTTGTAGTCAATCCCGCCATAGAATTGTTTTACCATACGGTTAATCTCTTAACACAAAAGAAACCGATGATAAAATTCTATAGGAAGGAATTATCTTATCCAATGGTGTCGAACTGTTTATAGAAGACGTTAGACAAAATTGGAGTTTAATGTCTGATAGGAAGGGATTCACATAGCATTCAACAATCACATGCAATCGTAGGTTTTCAAATTACATGTTAGTGTCTGTTGTATGTTTATCACGTTTATAATCGTTATATTGTCGTGGTCACAACATAACATTTGAACAAGGTAATCTATAAAATCTATCTCAGTAAGCTATTACCCACTCTGATAGTTTACAGTGGAGACCATTTGTACTATTGGTCCCATTCGTTCAATCGTATCAGCGACCTATATACAGTTATGCCATTACAGGATTTATTATCATTTGTCAAAGCTGTTGTACGATACTGAAATGTAATCATTTAAAAATTTGTCAGCAACACGTGACAGTATCTTCCCGTGTCGTAGGTCACTAATGATTGGACGATTTACGTTTGCTAGAAGAATCCCCATTGTGTCGTTGCTGACTATAGTATCAGTTGATAATGATACACAAATGTTATTGATCAGCCCCCAATTGACTAAGACCTTCTCCAAAACATGCATTCCCATATCCCATTGTCAAATACTCCCTGAGTATTGATCTCAAGGCTCCGATGTTTTGCCATGATCGGAGATAAAACCTAAATATTACCATGTAATCTTTAAAATACGCTAGTCCGATGGTGTAGCACTAGCAGCAAATAAAACTGAATGCTAAGACACCAAGAAGAAACCAAATACTGGCTAGGATACAAAACAGATTTAAGCAATCGGTTTGAAGGACAATTTTTTTGTTATAGTTATTGGGTAAAATTTCCTTTATAAATAATTGAAATGTTTTCTTTTATCGGATGTTAGGACTCTGGCTGAACTTTTATAGTTTTAATTTAAAAAAACGACATAACAGATCTTATTAAAGTGCAAGCATAAAGAGTTGAGTGAAAGAGATATCGATTAATATGACCCATTTTTCTCTATAGCCCTCGTAGACCAAATTCTGTGCAAATAAACTGATGTAGTAGTGATTAATATGGTACCCGCCAATAAGACATCTTTAATTTTCATACAAGGGTTCCATTTCTATTGAATTTCCGAATTATTATTTTTCAGCTTTTATTAAATACAGATATGCATAATTACAGAAGATGTTTTATTACACAATTAGACAATTAATGAATAATTTTAACTGCTTAAAATTAAATTTTCTGTAACTGCCAAGACAAATGTAATGAGATAGAGTGTGATTTATGTACGGTGTACTATAAGGTCTCTACATATTACTCCTCGACGAGGATTTTTTAAATATCCAGAGTCGTACTGCAAGGCAATCAACTAGACATGTAGGTTAAGCATCAATATAACTCAAATAATCCGATCAATTTATCAAAACAATATTACAGTCTTCATCAGATGAGGAATAATGGAACAGGTATCATTGTATATATTGTTAACTAGTTTATGTTTAGAAAACTATTAACTACTCAGTATTATTTTATCCTATCAAACTATATTTGCTCTTTACTTTGTGTCAAGCATTATAAGATCGAATCGCTGTACCTAAAAAGTCGGTTAATGTTTATTAACGCACCAGTTCATAGAGTCACCGCACTCAAAAAGAAGCAACTATCAATTATCTCAGGATGAATCGTACCATTAAAAAGAGTTCAGACGTCAGAGGTGTTTAAGGACATACACATCCTTTGCTCAGTTGATCTGTGTCCTCAGATCTCTACGTACTGGTGAATTGGTTAGCCACTTGTAACCTGTCCATTTGCTCTCTATCACTATAAAGACCTGTATACAAATACAGCTACCTTCTTTAAAAGGCATATAGAAGTCGAGAAACTTAGAAGAACATAAGGTATTATGGATAAACAAGTTCTTGTATATTTCCGGAGGAACGTTTCAGCCTAGATGCTAAGACTGTTTTATTTTAATTATCTTATTATAATTAGTTTTATTTTGATAATCTAGCGTACGATCTTAAACACCAATCAATTTATTAATTATTATTATCAGTTGAGATTTGTTATCATTGCTAGAAAACGGCATTAGCATCTAGGCACCGGAAATATACCAGAAGTTGTTTACCCATGATATCCTATATTATTCTAGCTGTTAGCCTGTTAACACAGAGAATAAGATTTAATTTTATCTTTATGTAACGAATATTCAGAACCCTTAAGGAAATTTAAATCTCACACACTATTCCGTCGATCGCAATATTGTTATAAATTTTCTTGATTTTGACCTTCTCAAGTATGATCCAAAAGATAGCCGAGTGAAAGTAATCTTAATCTGAACAAACACATCTCAGAAAAATACTTGGTGTCCACAAATTGGTTATAAGGGTTGGTTATGATCGATGAAGACCAATGTAAATATATGTGGGTTTATATTGATTAATATTTATGAAATTCTACAACGTATTTGAATAGCTTAATTATCTTCTATGTTGTTTGTAATACCGTTTACGTCAAATTACATGGATAAGTAGAAATTCGGCTTACAACTTTTTTTTTAAACCTAAAAATGGTCTTTAGAGATTTAGTCTTTATTTAATGCTGAAGACAGGAAGGAAGTCTTCAGTTTAACGATTAGCACAAGCGCTTGTCAAACCGTGGTAAAATACACGGTACATAGCAGACAATTATTTCTTAGACCAGGAACTAAACATACGCAAAATACCGCTATAACCGACGTGTGACAGCATCACCATCTTGGCGTCGTAGCAAAAATCGGACGTCGTAAAACAAAACTGCAATAGCCCAGTAATATCCGTGACAAGTTTCGTCTCGATCTGATTAAATTTGACAGCCTCTTAACATTTTATGAGTAGCGTTGAAAAAACACTCTGAAAGTCCACTTAACAAACCAAAGCGATACAGCTTCGAGGGTGTACCCGGAAGTAAAGCAGAAATTAACGAGACTTACAAAACCTTATAGGACTTCACATTTTGTTGTGTTGTTTTACTCATAATTGTTGGAATGCATCGCAGACATATAAGTGAATACATAAAAGTGAGCACGACCTAAAGAAACAAGTCAAACTATCAATTATTAGTATGCCCCCACGCCCTACAGTAAGAGGGGGACATATAGTGTTACTTCTTTCTATATATATGTCCACATGCCTGGGCTGTATCTTAGTTGCTATTTTACATAATACTTTCTTCACTATATTTAGATGTATAACATTGAAATAATATAAGAGAGTTATGCAAGGTTTTGCATAAATATTGTTTGTTTTGGGGTTGTTTTTTTGTTGTCGGTTTGAGCCATGTCTCAGATTAACGTATAACTCTTCTCTAAATGTAGATGCGCGACGTGAAACTTTCTAGCGCTGTTTATGCAAATATCCTGGAAAATTTTTATAGGCGCCCATCAAAATCATTTGTCTATGCCATGTCCGGCCTGTATCTCGGTTACTATTTATATTAGACCTATGGAAACTTGATACCACGTCCATGTCCATGAGCAGATGTGCAACAGAGAACAGGTTTCATACAATCCAGCACATTACCGCTTAAATTATGCTAATAAGCCGTTTTAGTTTGTTTTGTCCTAGCCATATCTTGGTTTATATTTATCTTATACTTTTGAAAATTTGATTTCACAAAATAAGCAAATGTCAGCATAAATTATGCATAACCTGTGTGTAAATTTTTTTCCGTGACATATTTTTTGTGACAATCAACATATCACTTTGAATCTCATACACATTTGAGCTTTTTTGATGCAATAAATTTCCAGATAAATAATGCAAATTAGGTGCCCATAAAAAATGCGTATCCGTTCTTTGTCCAAGAAGTTTATTGTCCGGGCTGATTCTTGGTTTCTATTTGTCTTTGGCTTTCGAATATAAGACACCACATGCAGTAATGCGATACAGAACAATTTTCATGGAATTCATCAAATTGCCGTTTAAAGTTTGCAAATAAGCTATGTCATTTTTTTTGTCCGAGCCATAACTCAGTGAATATTAATATCCTGGTATCACTTGGAAACTCATACAAAATGTTCTTTGTTGTAGTTAGATGTGCACGAAATATCCACCGTTCCTAGTGTAAATAGGCCTAGTGAAGGTGGGTATCTTGTTAAACATGCAATCTGAGATTGTTTCTTTTATCTTGTTAATATTATCATTAAGTTACTTGAGGAGTAACATAATTAGTGTTATGTCACGCATGTTTAACAAACACGCTGGCGGTTTTGATAGTAAGCCTTTTTGCCAGGACTGTGGCCTCCTTCTCAGGATGTACTTGCCTACTTAACCTATTAATCCTCTCAGACATTGAGGAATCTGATGCGCTCTGAATTGGTTAATTTCTGTTAACAGACACGCTTAAGCCAGCTTGATAACAGGCTGCTGATAAACTTACGTGATTCAATCACATGGAAGAGGTTTTTGTCAAAGTGTTATCTCATGTCGCAAATAAAATCGATTGCAGACTCGGAGAAAGGATCTGTGTTATCACCTTACCAAAGACTGTTTGTAAAACTTAATGTGCAAATTTGTTCAAAGGCATGTTAACGCTGAAACACTAAAAGTAACTGTTGGGTTATGCAAATTACATACGAACGCCGGAAGTCATCATTCGAAAATCCAAGAGTTACGTTTTGACGGTGCACCGCAAACCACACACCACCCTTTGTTGATCTAAACAATCCAATACGTTGACAAAACAATTGTGTTTAAACAGCATTATTTCCACTGATGAGTTTTACACAGTTGAGCAAACTGTATCACCATGCATCCATGGGTATCTGATTTTGGAGTCGTTACTATGATCTAAATTGGGTTTAAGAGACGGTGATTTTCAAACGATTTAATTATATAATAAGAAAAACTAGGAAATACCTGTTCTTGGTGTTTGGTCTCGTCTTAATTCACAACTGAAAACTTGAATCAGATGACATAAATGTAGGTGAAACTAGGACCAATTGCAACAGAACGTTTCTCTCCGCATTATTGTACCGAAACCTAGTAATGAATACCATATCCAGACGAAACTCGGATACAGGAAAGGGGACCAATATTCAAAGTAGCTGCTATGTACAGCCCTTAGGTTTTGTGTTTTGAGGACATCACAATCAAGCAATGTAAATAAATTAGCGATATTCAAACATGTGACCAAAGGACAATTCACAATCCATATATAGGTTTGCCTAACCTGTTTGCTAAATGAACCTAAAGATTAGATATAACCTGCCAATCTCATTCTTGATTTTGGAATATGTGTTGAATTCTTTCCAAGTCTTTGGAAACAGTCTGGTAGAATTATAACAATTCCAAGGATATGGATGGACAACCAGATCTTTTTGTTATGTTGGTGTAATATTTTCACAACAAACATTTGCAACGTAAAGACTTTGATGAAGTGAGTATTGATTAAGATGACGGTGTTCCATCGTGGCATCAACTGGACTTTTGTTGAAATTTAAAAAAAAATTAATATCTATACTATGAAGGATTTCAATATCACATCTCCTCGGTAGGCTGGATGAGATATTCGAACAGAATTCTGGAACACAGCTACACTATAATAAGATATCATATCTACGCTTTTCGACGATTTAGAAGGTGAGAGGAAAATTATGATTTGTGTATATAAATGCCTTTTTCTGAAATTAAAGGAAGTTAATCCATTTGACCATATCCATTTGTATTCCAGCCAATTCACTTGGAGTTACACAAAAACTTACATAAATTGAACGAGAAAGAAGTCGGGTGAATGCTGCAGATGTTTCTCTCTTCAAGTTATACCAATTTCTAATGTCAAGGCTTACCAGACCAGTAACAGTGGAAAGAACTTAATAAATATGCAAATAGAGCTGTCGATCCACCGTCTGGTTGTTCTGTTATGCATTGCCATTTGAAACGTGATTTATGTATCAATATAGCTATCTTATTCAGACAAAAAGGAACTGATTTTATAAGTGTGTGTCTCATCCTTCAATGCCATTTATGATATATGACCTCAGACATGGCGTCATGATCATGCTCTATACGTGTCTATGTGGCTCAGTTACATGTATTTATTATTTCATGTGTTTCATTTTATGGATTATTCCTTCTTACAATCTACGATTTCAGGTGTAAACATCAATAAGATCTGTATTAATCTTTATTTATTTAAAATGTAAAACCATTCTTACGTTAATTGTCTGTTTTTGGCCAAAATGGATTCAGTACGCTTGGGAAGCCAATTAATTAAAAAAACAGAATACAGTTGGGGGCTAAGTATTAAAACAATAAATGCATCGTATTGTAATGCTGCAGCGTTGTCAAAACCTCCTTGGATCACTTATAACACCAGACAACAATATAATGTGACCGGATAGCATATAGTCATTCGAAGTTTATCACCTGTGGACCTTAGGTATATAAAGTTTTTCTGGTGTCTGGCGTTTCAGTGCCTAACTCTGAGGATTATGGTCTGTTCTTCCCAAGAGACTGTTACCACTAAAATGCGAAAATACTAAAGACTTTATTGGTTATGAAGATATTATCTGCATCACCTGACTTATCTTCTAGCATCGAATGGCGTCCACGATTACACAAATTATGTACGACTGAACGAGCTCTGAAGAACATTGCCAAGTTTTGTAACAGCTGCAAATGGTGTTTCGTTTCGCTCACCGCATATAGGCCCTACAGCGGCGATAATTTCCGCAAATGCAATGACTTTTAACTGGGAAAGCGACAGTCTTATTTCAAAGTTTCTGACTATGTTCAGTTGCCAAATAGATAGCAATGTTCTGTCGTTCTTTTGTATCAAACATTTTGTTTTAATCTAGAAAAAACAAAAACAACAGGAAATGGAAACAATTTTTGGGAATCTAAGGCGTGAATTTGATTGTACTGTGTCACATGTACTTATAGAAGCTCAATGTCGTTAAATGTCATCCTCGCGTGTCGCTACAAATAATATGAATACCTCAAGACAGCGTGTTAAGTTTGTATGTGTGAGTCGTTTGATTGATGCGAGGCCTGCCCATCATCAACACGATGCAACTTTCCTTTAAAAAAAACGGAAATGGTGCTGCGTGTCGTTTTTGTTATGCAAATTTGTAATAACTACTTTAAGTGGAGCTGTATAGTGCGT
>JAVFBZ010055585.1:0-10061 GCA_032466195.1 Katharina tunicata
GTGTGGGACTAATGTGACCTCTCTGCAGTGAAAGCGAGTCCCTGCAGAGTACATGTTAATCCGATCCACAACAGCTTATCGGTCTTTTGTCATCATTCTAATTGATACACAAACACAGGAATTGCACAGCAGGGTAGTTAGTTACTGAAATTTTATCCCAACTTATGAGTTAAATACGGTAATGTTTTATCAAATTTTGTATTGTCCTCTTCTATGTTTATTGCCAATAGAGGTTGAGGGTGGTTTCCTTAAACAGCATGTGAGACTAGCAGGCCGTCACATGTGTGAACTAACCTTACATACAAAAGTACATGTAACTCTCCAATCAAACAAATCAACTGAAAACACATTTAGTATGCATGTTTCATTGATCATTAACTTTGTATGTATTTGCTTAGAGTGTATTTTAATTGAGCGTTGTTGTTGTTTGTCAGATGCTCAGCCCACTGAGAGTGAGTTACCAGTATGGACATCAGTTCAGACAGTATTACAACAGGCCATGGACATACAGAGGGAAATGAGGCAGTATAAAGGGGCAGGCAACGAGATCAGAGAGGTAATATTTAGTATTATTAAACAGTCATATACTTTACTACATGTACATGTATCTTAGAAGCACACAGTCAAGATAAGGTTAAAAAAAGGATATAAAAACTTTACTCAAATCCCACTTTACCTAAAGGATCATGTAAAGCTTTTCCATCAAAGAGTTAAAATTGTTTATCCCTCAAATATCATATTTTTGTGTATTATTAAAAGCCTGATTTCTAGATCCGAATGAATAGACTTTGGTGTTTACAGTCTTGAGCATAGTTCAGACTGTGCCAATTCACCTCATTAAGCATTCTTTACTGTGTTACAATCTACATTTTTAATATAAGGAATTGAGTAAGATCAATTGGACTTGGAATAATGCTTCCAGAAGCAGTGTTTTGTGTCGGCAGTGAAACTGGTATCGAGATATGCGAGTCCATAATGGGATATGTATTAAATTTAACTGTTTATCCCATTTGGAAATGTATATCATGCAGAAGTACTATTTCATGAAAGATATCTTTATTTGACTTTTTATTGGTTGATCTTCTATTGTAACAAATATACTAATTCATAATAATGTTTAATCATAAGTGGAACTTAACATAAATGTTTATTAAATGTAAATTAATTAAATTAAACGCATACCTAGCTATCAAGTGACTAACTAGGTATTCACATGATAGACATTTTATTGGTCATATGGTAATCACAAGAACGGTATTTTTTAAATTTGCTGGCTATTTTTTTATCTTATTATACATGAAATTGCTTTGGTTTGTTGCCATTTTGAAGTCTGTGTTCAGCGGTGTTAATTTCATCCCAAACGGTTCACTTCAACTAGAAGATGACCAGGTCCATAGGTTTTTACTGTATTCAACCTTGTTTCAAAGATTATAATATTGGAAATATAGAAACTACAGAAAAAGAAATTTCGCTTGAATTTCATTTCAGAATTCTGGTCCCAAAATATTTACATGTAACATGTTTACTTTCAAGTTTACCTAAAATTACCAAAAATGTGTTAAGGAATTACTCAAAGAATATAATTGAGTAACACATGTATTGACTTTTCTAGTCTTGTCATAAACCTGTAGATACAGCTTCTCATGAGCTCATTAAACTAGTTAACTCCGTTAATGACAAACATATAACTAGCACTACAGTCATAACGGTATCGCATCAACCACCTGAAAGAGTCTGTTGTTGTTCATAACCCTTATACTATCATAAGTACATTTTGAAAATGAGTGCCACAAGTTCCCACAACTGGGAACAATATATAGTTGTACAATAAGTTTGAAACGAGGATTTTTTAACAGTTGGTGTACCTGCCATAAACTTCCTCAATAAAACATTAGCTCTTATACATGGCTTTAGCTTCTGTTGTTCTATATATATCCTGATTATTATTCAAATCACAATTGATAATATGTCCTAAATATGTATAGTTTTCAACAAACTGCAAAAAATTACCATTTAATCTAACAATTGGAGTTACAAATGACTTATACAGTTTAGGCCTAAACAACAGACACATAGTTTTTTTAGTATTTAAAAACTATATTATTCAGCTTTGCAAAGGATTCATACGTATTTAACATAAGTTGCATCGATCTAGCTGACGGACAGATAAAACACATGTCGTTTGTAAGGTGATTCACAAACGTACCAGCAATATTACAACCCACTCCTATATCAGACAACTGTACATCAAGATCGTGAAGGTAAATGGCAAACAAGGAAGGGGAGACTACTCCACCTTGTCGGACTCCATTACATACGCTGAAAAAATTGGAGAAGGCGGTACCCCATTTAACTGAAAATTGCTGAACATTTAGCCAAACATAAATTAACCGAACAACGTACATTGGTATTTTCCGGTCAATCAATTTCTTTAACATAGTCCAATGGTTTACCTCATCGAAAGCTTTGGAAGCATCCATAAAACAAATATGGTATGGCTGAGCTGTAAACTTAATTATGCTTTGAGGGGTGTGTTTATTTGGAGCAAGTGTAGTATTGACTATGTATAGGAATGACTGTTATGTCATATTATGACAAATCTGATACCAACTCGATTGTCTAGTAAATACGAAGGAATCATTATTGTTTAATAATACAGCTTTGTGAGTGTTTTTAATCCTTGAAATTTTTGGAAAGTATTTGTAAAATAACATATGTCATAATAAATTAATTTGAGACCATATACATGATAATGAATCAATAAATTATTAACTGATAAGCCATGTAATTCCATAGGGGAGTGTTATAGAGTGCATCTTCTACACATATGTAGTGCAAGGATTCCTTTCACCTGTGGGTGGTGAGTTCAATCCCCTGCAGACTGTATGTGGGTTGGCCTGAGTGAGAGCAGCTGAAGGGGGTGGGTTCTACCCATAATTATCTTTTAAATAAACTTATAATGTTTTGATTGGTCAACTTGAAGTGGGGTAAAAACCTGTACACCCGTTTAGATTTTTTAGCTCATGGGTAATAAAACTCAAACATGGTCACCCTAGCTTCAAATTTTGTTTTCTAAATTTAATAAAAAAATAGTAATAACAATAATAACAAAGACTTTAGTTAACAAGGGTTTACAATCAGTGACAATACCTGGTAAGCTTAAAAACTTATCTAAACCAGACCCCTCAAAATTGACCTCAAATACGACTATCAGTTGACACGGACAAAGTATACAACATTACTTTTTCACATTGAAATGACGGTATAATATTGGAAAACATCAGACATTTGTAAGACTTTTTGTGCAATGTCATTGTCTTTTCCAAAATTTCTGGTTGTTATGGTAGTGACAGCTGTCGTGGGAGGTAACTCTGATCAAAATGAAACATTGGCAAGGACACATTTGTTATGAGATTTAATTTGAAATAAACTCAGACAGGGAGGCTTGATGGATATTGTAATTAAGAAGTTTGTTGCTTGATAAAGGGTCAGTCAAATGGGGGTTGTTCCTATTTGATGACGAGGGACCGAAGGTTTAAAACAGATTTAAAAATGTTATTTAAAGAATGCCTTTATACTTTTTATTTTTTGAAACAAAATGAGTTGACCTGATCCTTCATTTTTTAACATTCCATTCCGTCAGTCTATTTACAAACGCAGTAGGTAGTCAAAGGTATGAACAATTAAAATCGTTGTGCAGGCAACATTAATCGGCGAAGCAGTTTATTTAAAAGTGTGCGCTTTAGCATTATAGTTCATACTCTGATACATGTCATAAAGATTGCAATCGTTTGTTATTTTGAAATGAGTATCATACAGGAATATTTAATCATGCAGTATTTGTTGGAAGTATTATAATTTGTAGCTTTATTATTTTGGCTGATAAGAACGCGCTCATCAATCCAATGTGTTATGACAAAACTTTTGTCACGTCATGAAAAGAATTGACAGATGCGAGGAACCTTAACGGTTTACAAGCTCTGTCGTTGCAGTGTTTTGCCGAGTGCCATAGAGTTGCCTATCGCTAAATAACTATTAAATGAACTCACGAATGCGTCTACTAACTTTGGAAATTGACAAATGGTAAAATGGCTTGCCAAAATGCATATTCACAAATGTAACCAATAAAAAAAGACAAGATCGTTGATTAAAAGAGATTGTGAATGAAATGAGCTGTTGTTTACATTCGTTTGTCAGGAGGTCAACAGGGCGGAGCTTACTGACATCACAACTAGGTCGTCTCACTGGGTCAAATGCACAAGCGTTCAATCGTACGAAAAGTATTTCTTTAGTTTGCAAAAATGCGGATTTATATTTGTAAAATGTTAAAAACAAAAAAAGTTTATACACACCAAATCTCAAAGTGTATATAAAGATACAGTTCTTTTTTCTACGTGTTCAAGATAAAACAAAACAAACATAAAGTTTGATAAAAGTGGGCGTGGCTTAAAATATTTAGTGTTCATTTGGATACCCCGTCACCCCTCTAGATTTAGGTTCTCTCGGGATGTGTCACGCCGTTTCCAGGGGAGAAAAAGGGTCAGTTGTTTCCCTATCTCGCGCATGTTAAAGCAGACGTAGATGTTTTAGAATTCGTCATAGACATTTTTGAAGCGTGTACACCTCTGTTCCTTCTAGTCTAGGTGTACAAGAGCTTCAAGACGGCCATACAAATCTGTATACCCGTTGTCTGAAAAACGTGACTTACTTGATAGTATTCCCCTACAATGAAGATTATACATGTGCATGTATAGTCCTAAAGCTCTAACAGCATAAGTGAACTTGAGTACAGCGTAAAACCTCTATCAACAAACAAATCCTCACCTATTCGTATAAAGTATGACGTAAAATCTTAATCAAACAAACATACTGATGTACATGTATATCTGATATACATTTATAATGTATTTTTAATATGTATTTGTTTACACCCTACAATGCACAAATACAGTATTTTCTGCACATTTATTAAATATATTTTTATTTTGTTTTATTCAAACAGGCTATATCGAATCCTCGAGATGAATTTCAGCAAGAGAAAGCTTGGGAAGCTGTTTTACCATTAGTTTCTAAGTTAAAACATTACTATGAATTCTCTATGCAAATTGGTGAGTTTAGTTCCATTTTATTGCTATATGTCTGTGTGACAGTATGTAACAGAGTTTGATGATGCATCTGTAAATTCTATGAAATAAAAGCGGTTGGTTTGGTGGTAGTGTTCTGCCCCATGGTGCTCTCTGGACTAAGACTTTTTTTGAAGAATTCTGGTCATTTGATTGTTTATAAGAATCCTTCTGATGGGCGCAGTGAGAGCCTGTATAGAAGAACCCTGGCTTGTCTGTGGCACACCATCATACCATAGGAGTGAATTCATTTTAAGCTGTAAATCCCCAATCTATCAATCAATCAATCAATTTTATGCCCTTTTGCTTCCGGAACTAAGAACAACAGGAACCCATCCTACTTAGATATGATGATTTACACAGTCAATTTCGATAGTTTTACCATATTGCATCATTGTATGCCTCCATTGATTATATTGTTATTTATCATTGCTTGCTGCCACTGTCTTGTGAGAGTGTTTTTTTTTGTTTCACCCATTGGCTGTCGATCTATAGAAAGTTAAATAACAAGTGAAAAAACCAAACTAACATTTCATAAGCCTATTGCAGCAAAAAGGTATGATCAGTCAATATCATTTAGTTAATGGAAGTGTTGGTACTACATGTACAAAGTAATCCAACACAAGATCATAATCTAGAAATGCTTCCTCTGAACAAAACTGAAAGTAGGTTTCCATCCATACCAGCTTACTAGAGAGAGTAACAGAGGTGGTAGTACAGAGAGTACAGTCTGTGTTAGGGAGGGACTCTGATTACAGGGGTGTGTTTGTAGATAATATAAGTAAATATAGACTGGGAGATAAGAGAGAGAGAATTTGGGACTGTTATCATTGGTGTAATGTTTATAAAGGGAGGGTGTAGATAGATCATATTGCCACAGCCACACTCTTAGTGTGCAATAAAAACCTCCCAGCTCACTTAGTAAGAGGCCAGCAGGGAAGACCTTACTTTAATAGTACACTGTGGACTACCAACAAACACAATCCAATACAGAATATGGTCCCTCAATGTCCTTGGCTGAATTCTCAGACTCAGCTGACTTATTATAGTTAATATACAGTTTACATGTTTATATAAATTATAGGCCTTCAGTTGCATTTTAAAATGTGGGATAGAATTTAACTGTCATACAGAGTCTCTGGGTCTCTGTAGCTCATCAGGAGTTACCTTAAGGAGCAAGGCTTATCCATTTCCCCTCCCCATGGGTCATTAACAGAGAGGTTGATAGAGTGTTACCTCTGTCAGCAAAGGTCTATTAATAAAGACTTAACCTCCTTCAAACTATCCATTAACGGTGATGCTGGTAATTCTTTATTGTAACACCAAAACACATTTAGATAGCACCTTGTCTTCAGTATAGTTATGTTCTATGTGTTTATCCATGTCTTGAACACTATAAGGCAATGGGGTACGGGCAGAACTGGTCGGCTAGATGTCACTGTAGTGAAGTAGGACCTATTAACTGCTGCTTTGACAGTACAGGCTGGCGGGGTACTGATATAGGTGTACTTGAAAAGCAAGTATTTAAAAGTATTGACAGCAGAGCTCGGCATGAATGCATAGGTGTCCCACTTCACCCGCCCACCATCTAGCAGACTGCCGGTACCCCATTGGCAGCTTAGTATCAGGAAGTAACAAAACAAGAGGAAGAACACAATTTTATTAGGGTTACACTCAGATTTCCCCCAAGCACCTGCTATGTATGTACCCTCATAAACAACACAATACTATAAGGGTTACTCTCAGATTTCCCTCAAGCACCTGCTATGTACATGTATGCTCCCTCATCATTGTTGTGTCTTATGTGAAATGTACCCTTGAGTACTACTTTACACAGCAAGAAAGTAGATAATACTTTTAAAATAATAACAGTTACGCTTGACTTGGCTTAACTAACACACACAAAACTTCAAAACAATCTAAATCTACTACCCTGCCCCGTCAAAAAACAACATAAATGTCAATTTTCACGTAAACTTAACAATTGTACTTTTATTATTCCTGTCAGAGAGAATCGTACCAGATCTGCTGAATGAGCTCTGTTCTAATGATATGACCCCCAGAAAACACCTGGAAACGCAGCAGGCCCTCTTCAAACAGTTTGCTGAAATACTGGACTTTGTTCTCAAATTTGATGACTGGAAGGTAAATTTATACATTTAGGATATTTTAGGATAATGCTGAGATTCGGTTGATTGATCTCAGATTCTCCCATATCCTAGTTACAGGCAAGAGATTGCTTGTTGACCTCAGGGATTTTGGGGAACTTTCGGCATCACAAGGTGGTCATACAGGTATAAGTGAAATACCATTGAATACATCATTGAACACCATATACATGTAAGTGGATAAATAAATAGAATATTAGATTAGAAGAATCAGCTTCATTGCTTTCCATATTCTCAATTAAGGAGCAGTCATGTCATCTTCTCCCAGCATTTCTAAGATTTCACTGTTATAGTAATGTTTACTCTCCTATGAGAAAGCTCCATAGACATCCCACTGACAGCAATATTTTTAAAGTTATTCCTTTATAATTTACTTACATTTAAAAAGTTTGAAAAACTTAAAACATTTGGGTGAGAGGAGTTTTGTTTTGGTGACCAGGAAGTAAGATGATTGAAAAGGAAGTAGAGGTATCCATTTTTTTTATTAACCTTTCAGGTTGAGTAGGACTTGTAAGAGCCTTTTAACCTAATTGAGATAAACATAAGGAAGTTTTCTTACTGATTAAACATACACACACAGTCTACCCACACATCTCAGCAAATACTACGGAGAACAATTCTTTCTAAATATCAATATAACATACTTGTAATTTCTCCCTGCAGTAAAAGACAAGGAAGCTGGTCACAGTTGAGTCATGATAGACAAACTTCAAATGACTCAGTAAACATTAAGTTGCATTATAAAAAATGCCACCACAAGGGTACTAGTATCTTGGTTTATGTTTAATAAAGTTGTATTAAATAAAATTTAAATTAGTTGTAATAAAAATATCTTCCAAAAATACAAAATTATATAATTCATCTATAAATCAAACTAGGTTTTAACTTGCTTCTTTTATCATTTTGTAATTTTTTTTACTTATGATTTTAGTTGAACCCTGTTTGATGTATTTGAGTTTGATTTATGTATATTTGAGTATAATGTGTAAATAATGGACTTTCAGATGACCAACCCAGCCATACAGAACGAGTTCAGTTACTACAGAAGGACTCTCAGCAGAAGAAACATGGCCAATGAGGTAAATACCCTTGTCCTCTGTTGTCCTTCTCTGTGGCCAGTGTCTTTGAGGGTGGTTTCCGTCATCAATTGGGCTGGCACACCTTCATATGAGTGTAATACCCTTCAGTATGGTAATCAAACAAACAAATACAATGATGTATTGACTATTGTCTCTGGTACTTTCTGAAAATGCTATGTTCTGTGTGCTTTTTTGGGCCTATGGGCATCAGGAAGCTGATTTGTTGTGGTGTCCTGTGTTTTGTCCTGTGTTTTGTTCTGTGGTGTCCTGTGTTTTGTCCTGTGTTTTGTCCTGTTGTGTCTTGTGTGTTGTCAGTGTCATTTAAGGTGGTTTCCTTCACCTAATGGGTAATACTAGTGAGATAACCTTAAGTACGATGTAAAAGATGAAAAAGCAAAGCAAACAATAAAAACATTATGGTGATAATTTTCCTGTATAGCTTCCGTGTTCTAGAAGGGTCGCGCTGTGGCTTCGTGGTTGAGCCTTGGAATACAGAACCCCCTTCATTGTACCCGGAATAATTTCGATCCCTCTATGGACCTTAGGTATATAAGGGAAGTTTTCCGGTGGCTGTGGAGTTCGAGGGTTGGATTTTACAAGGTTTCTTCCTGGTTTTCCACCATACACCGGCAACGCAAAGTCGTCATATGGGTGAAATACTCTTGAGTATGACGTTAAACACCAATCAAACAAACAAATCCATGTTCTAGAATGATAGCTTACATGTATGTGTTATGTGGGAGAGGCGTTGATATTGGACTGTATCTCTCCTGTTTGCCAATACCTGGTCCTATCGTGTGGATCAATAACCTATATTACAAAGTATACATTGTGGAATAACATATTTATGCCACACTATAATATTAAATTTACCAATATGAATATAAATGTAACTAATCATCTTATTTTGTAGGATGAACCTTTAATTGGAATGGAAGTGACAAATGAGATGGCCAATAGGATGTCTTTATTCTACGCACACCCAACCCCAATGTTAAAAGCTCTCAGCGACACAACCACCAACTTTGTATCTCAAGTGAGTTATAACACGGGCATGACAGCAGTTAAGGACAAATAATAATTTAGACAGGTTTGTAGCAGGGAATATTTCTGACGGGAATTATGTCACAGGAGTTACGTGTGAGATAAAAAAAATAACCGTTTAGACAGGCTCGTAACAAGGAATAAGGACGAAGGAAATTATTTCACAGGAGTTACGTGTGAGATAAAAAAATAACTGCTGTTTATACAGGCTTGTAAAAGAGAATATGGCTGAGGGAATTATGTAAGGGGAGTTATGTGTGAGGTAAAAAAAATAATCGTTTAGACAGGCTCGTAACAAGGAATAAGGATGAAGGAAATTATATCACAGGAATTATGTGTGAGATAAAAAAATAATCCTTTAGACAGACTTGTAAAAGAGAATATGGCTGAAGGGAATTATGTCATGGGATTTTATGTGTGAGATAAAAAAATAATCGTTTATACAGGCTTGTAAAAGAGAATATGGCTTTAGGGAATTATATCACACGATTTTATGTGTGAGACAAAAAAATAACCCTTTAGACAGGCTTGTAAAAGAAATAATCGTTTATACAGGCTTGTAAAAGAGAATATGGCTGAAAGGAATTATGTCACAGGATTTTATGTGTGAGATAAAAAAATAATCCTTTAGACAGGCTTGTAAAAGA
>JAVFBZ010055596.1:0-10061 GCA_032466195.1 Katharina tunicata
AGCAAGTTAAGAATTTTAATCGACAGTTAGGATTATTTTGTCATCTCATTGAATTAGAAACTTTCCCTGCATATTCGGACATAATAAAGCAGGTGTATATAAGTAGAGATATTCGATAAATGGTGGTGCCGTAAACGTCACGATTGTCGTCAAGCAAATAACAATTGTATGAAACAAAAGCAAAATCGCTGAAGCTCTAAGTACAGAAATGGTTTGAATAATTTAGCGAATTAGTAGATGGGTCAAACATGATCTACAAAGAGATAAAACTATGATCAGTTGTCCAACAAAAAAGTGCTAAAGGCATTTGAGAATATCTAATGTTTGCAGCAACACTGTTACCTGACATTAAGCGTGCCAGTGATTAAGATGTTACCTGTGTATCTCTC
The DNA here is from genome assembly GCA_032466195.1 of Katharina tunicata. NCBI lineage: Eukaryota > Metazoa > Mollusca > Polyplacophora > Chitonida > Mopaliidae > Katharina > Katharina tunicata. The sequence continues at coordinate 390 of JAVFBZ010055596.1, forward strand.
AGATTCCGTTATAAGGTTTGATTTTAGGCCCAGTTTCATGTACGAAACTGCTAAAACGCAAACTTGGTTGAGACGTCAGCTGCTTTTAATTAACCTCACACGGTTTCATATTTATCATCGACATCTTCTTCCTTTTTATAAATTGTTGTTAGTCGATCATACAGAATGCCGATTATAATATAGTTGTACAACCAATATAATAGACTGTAACGCTGGAGAATTGGGACAAGATGATACATGTGTCCAATGATGACAGGGACAAAATCTGGCGTTTTAAGTTATCCCGATGAGCTAAGATTGCACTTAACCTCGGTTAGAGTTTAAGATATGATCTCACTTACCGACAAATCATTCTGGAGTTTTCATCTTTAGCGCGGTGAATTAGCGAAACATGTGTCGTTCTTGTTTTGTAAACACATCAAACTAATAGGCTTCACTTGTCATGCTGAATTTGTAATTTGAGCACATTGTGGTAAATTCCGGATATAACAATAATCTTGATTAAGTGGCATACAGAAGCTGGGTACATAACAAAAACATGACGACAAAGAGGGATTTTCCACGTCTGGGCTGAAAACGGTCTTAGCATCTAGGCTGAAACGTCGCCTATCAATATACCTAGAAGTTCAAAATCCAGCTTAGTAGGACGACTTCATGTGTTTGTCATAAAAAAATAATGTATAGAAGTTTTTGTTTGGTTTTGGGTATTATGTATGTCCAACAAAATGTTGACTTATAAACCCTGGTTTGAGTTCTTCTCAAACCTACATTTAAATTGTTACTTTTTGTTGAGCTCATTTACAAAGGAATATTGCTTTCGACTGCTATTATCTCAGCGAAGGTAATGCTTTATTTTGTAATATTATAGCTGGTTACCCGTAATATAAGAGTGAAGTTGTTAAGGGTTCCAGTCATTATATCATATCAGATTCTGATCTAACTAAAAAGGTTCTTTCAGCGTGATTTGAATAGGGAGGTTAAGTTTCCTGACATCATTGAGTAAAAACTAGTTTCAAGTTTATTTATTACTCTCGGACCCCAGTAAAGGGGTATAAGAAGAGTAAAAATATTGGCTTAAACAGAAAACATGATGGTTATTTCAAAGTAAATGAACACGATTCTGATCATTTTACGTGTACGTAAACTTTTCCCAGGGCGATAGAATGCGTCTTATAAAACAATCTGTGCATTTACTGCCTATGAACTATTCTGAAGCAAAAAGCGGCAAATCAATAAAAATTGGCTGTGAGGAAATTGTTTTAGAGGCAATCCCTGTTAATGTCGGCGAATCGTGGGATTATCAACGCATTACGTGACACGTTCAATTGTTAATTTTCTCATAAATCTAAATATTCTAAATAAATGAACAGGGTCTTAATTATATTAAAGTGATTAGAGAAACGACTGAAGGTCACGAAATCTCTGATTTGTTTATAACAAACAGTTTTTTTACTTTTGAGAATTATTGCTTAAGACAAAGCTGGTTACAACAAAACTATTTATTGACATAACTTTTGAGATAGGAATTATCAATGCGCAGTTTACTGACAGGCATGTTATATTTCGTACTGGGCAACACATGCTATTATATTATTTCAATACGTATTTGAACTCGGATTTAAAAGCACTATTTTTTTGTATATTGAGTGAGTATTTGCAGCGTACCTATAAATCTGATTTGCTGCAAAAAACGACGTTCCAGTCTAATACGTACAAAATGGTACCGGTCAATTTGACTATGGATAAATCGTGGATATATATATATATTATTTTTTTTGTATATATGTATTTATATATATATTTTTGTTATTAATGTAGAGATTATGCTTGCCTCAACTGGGATATAAAAACAACGTCCAGATGAAAAACATGACGAAACCGAATGATTGTCTCGTGACCACTCAGACAGTAGAGCGTGCCAACTCCATGGGTTAAAGAAACCATTCTCAACAACAGTGTCAACAGACAAGGACGCTACTGTACAGGTCGACAACTCGACAACTCGAGATTCAAGTTAAAATCTCGAGTTGTCGATGTCGAGAACTCGAGATCCATATTAAATCTGGTGTTGTCGAGTTGTCGACGTCGAGAACTCGATGGCCGCAATGAGCTTCCATAATATGCAGCTTTTCATTTAAATGACAAACTAAACGGACGCCGAATGCAATGTGAAGCTGTATAATAAAACCAGACAGATTGATGATCTAAAATTCCAAACGAGAGAGAAACTATGCTCAGTCTATATTTTCGGCTCGGACTTAGAATGATAAGTTTCATATGGTCTCATTTATCTGTCGAATTATGTTGCTAGCCAGCAGGTATCTCTCTTGAATTCAGTATCGTTTGATTGTGGACCACTCGTGTCGGAGTGGTCCAGAACGCACACTTCTAGAGTACGCTTCAGGCCCACAGACCCCACTAACCTCTGTCGCTGGGACTGAATGTGGGTTTAAAAAAATACATTAAATAACTGTAGAAAGAACGAACAGGGAATGACTACATTTCCGGCAAATTAATCCCATAGGACGTTGAGTTGCGGTTACTTTCTGCACAAAACCATCCTGCAATTATTTCATTGTCTGCAGGCGAGGGATTTTGTTCTCCTTAAGAGCCTCTTCGGAGAGCACCTGTATAATTAAATTGAAAATAAACAGGGTGTCTTACGCTTAATCGTACGTGAATGGCACGATATGTAAGAAACAAGAATTTAAAGTAAATATCAGTCATTTTGCAGCCAAAATGTATCTCGATTTTCAATTCTTGGGTACGTCATTTAATCGCTATCAAACATAATAAGTGATTGTGCTTCGAGAATAAATTCAGCTCTTTTCAATGGATAAAATCACCTATCAAGATATTCCGCACAGATATTCCGTACTATAAAATAAATTGTTAAAAACTTTGTACACAAGAGAAGATGACCATACCTTGCCAATTAATTCAAGCAAACCATCGATGAAGACAACTTTAAAAATGCCTGTCTTTACTATGTAGTTTCTGGCCGGTTTCAGATCAACATATAACCGCAAATGCTTAAGGGTGGGAGATTCCGGTGTCCCGGTGCTCCCTCGGTAAAGATCTATCAGAAAGACGATTTTTAAGGGTTTTCTTTTTTGGTCCTGTTAATGTCATGTGATGTCTTGTATTTCTTGAGTGTCGTTATGGGTGGTTTCCTTTCCCTATTGGGCTGGCACGCCGTCATATGAGTGGAATAGCCTTTAGTACGGCGCAAACCCCCAAATAAACAAACAAACAAAACTGCTTACCAAAACTGTTCAGCGTAAACGACATCGACTTCAGTAACTTTACCCTCAGGAATCAATCAATCGAAACCAATTTGTTGTGAGTAATCTGGAATGAAATCAATACCTCATTACGTCTCCTCATAATCTGATTTATTAATGTTTATCTTTGAGAGATGGCGTGTTGGGGAAACTATTTTACACACAATGCAATATAACAGACATAGGAAATAAATTGAAACCTTAGAACACTGACATTAAATATGGCTTCATCTGTCAAATAAGGGTTTCTTTATTAGACAAAGAGAATGATATAAAGGCCTTCGCGGTAAGACCTAAAGCAGTAAACAGTGAAGTTTTGATTGGACGCCACATCGGGCGTTGTTAATGGTTGACATATAAGTCACTAGAATAACATAAGACATTATGGATAAACAACTTTTGGTATATTATGTTATTTTATTTTTCCAATTGTCACGATTTCTATATTTCTCTTAAAGAAGATGTTAATCTTCATTTGCGATACAAGCCGTACGGTATTTAAGCGTCTCGGTGCTTTTTTTTAAACCGTTTCGAAATTTCCCTGGCAAATAAACATATATAACGTGGTCTAATGGATTTTTTTATATCAATTAAGTATCGACTCGCAAATAACTGGTTTTAAACAAAAATAGCTTTCCGAAACCGTGTAGATTGTTTTGCATAATTATGTTTCAATCACATTCTTGCCTTTGTAGAAGAACCCGGGGGCAATACTATAGCATTGTATCAAAGCCCTCCTTTGACAGAGCGACTCGACTGCTTTTTGATGAACAAAACCGTAGAGATTGTTTGAATTAGACAGATAACAAAGTTGGATTAATTCGATCAGATCTAATTCCGTCTTCTGTTCCGTTTACTCTCTGAATCTGACAACTGTCGACTTTTCCCGGTAGTAATTATAACAATTCAATAAAGTCTATATCGCTCTTTGTCAGAGAATACAAATTTTTCTGACACACTCTCTGACAATCTATTTCTCTACGGCGAAAGACGTCCGATGTGAAATCAATTTCAGGGTCGGCCATCGTATGTACTCAGTCTGCTCAAGACGCCGTGTATTGTTATATATCAATCCTGCGTTAGCTTCTTTGAGAGGCATTTAGAAGATGGATAAATATAAAGCGAAAGGAGTCTTTGCTTAGATAACAAATTATTAGTTTAGCATGCACAACCTTTCTATCTGATTTCAGACATCGTTGCACTTGAAAACGACACCCTAATTCATGCGTTATTCCTGAAATTACAGATCTGTGGCTTGAGCAGATGTCAAGGTTCAGCGGCACATAGACAAAAAAAGGAAATTTTGTCACCTATTTACTAATTAAAATCTATTTTTATTCCAAGAAAGATGAGGTAAAACAGAAAGTCGTTGCTACCTCTATACACCCGTTTTCAAATTGCATCAAGTATCTATACGTGCCAATACCATTTCTGTATAATATTTTGACACAAAGGAGAAAAACTACATGCTCCATATATCAACGGTACAACACTGTAGAATTTTGTTAAAGTAAATGAGCCGAATACAGAGTAAGGATTTATATTTGCTTATTGTATTACTTTACTTTCCGAGTTTTGTTAACGTTGGGCTGATGTATTTTAATAATCTTGATTTGTCGATGCAGATGAATATTTCATAATTGTTATAACTCTATGGATAATGGATGGATATTGTTATAGGACCTACTTAACAATCAATTTGTATTAATCAATAAATACATAATGTTTTGCACAAGAATGAAGATGGGGTAATGTAACTTTTCTGTTACAGTTGTCCTTGTAAAACGGTTCATTTTCAGCCCGCAACCATGCGTATTATGAAACACAAATGACTCCCAATTGACCCTAGATAACAAATACAAGATTGCAATAAGATCCGGTTCTACCGTGGCAAATTTATCCACTGCAAACAAAATGTTAAATAATTGCATACGGTCGAAATGGCTGTCGATTTACACATTTTTAGCGCTATATTGCGCTAAGCTTTTGAGATAAACATATTCAAATGAAAAAATTCTGGGAATAATGGCGGACCTCAAATAAATCAGATCATAGTACTGAACTTAATTTAGTTTGCACTTAAACCGAGTCTATCGATGTTTATGAGATTATTCCGAAGACGAAGATATTAAATTTTATCATAGATGGGCTGCGTTCAAATTGCCGGATGGTGTAAAGATGAGCACTCGGTGTTGACAAAGTTGTGCAAAGCTGTGCAAACAATGCAAGAGATTTGAATTACGAGAGTATTGATCGAATCACCCTGTGGTGAATTTAATGTGCAGAAATTCGCCTTTCTCCAAGAGGAGTAACAGGTTTCTTAAACCCTGTAACTCTAAGGGATTTCGAAAGGAACGTGTTAGGATATGTCGATGTGATTAACTAAGAAATATACTTAGAAAAACTCTTATTTATATGTGACAGGAACGATGTAGTTTTCCTTTTTAGTTTTATTTACAAAACAAAATCAAATTGTAGTTGATGATAAGTTATCAATTATGCAACAACGACTGTATATCGGAAGATCTTCTCATAAGTCAGTGATGGATCAATCCAACTATAAAATCAGGTAATCCATTATGCTTTCAGACTTTCGATCAGATTGTTATAGAATTAAAACCTCCCCGTATTGTTTCCTCAATTGCTTTGCCCAAACAAGAACAGCTCTCAATGACTTGGGGACCAAAATAGAGTCGGTGTAAATCGTGAATATAAAACACTGAGAAAGGGATTTTAACAGTTTGATTTAGTAATGTTTGATGGGAGCTTCGTCAGGAAGAGGATTTGTTGTGGTGTCTTGCCTTTTTCCTATAAATGTCCGTAGGGGTCTTATTTGTATTTGTTGCCAGTGCCTTTGAGTGTGATTCCCTTCACCAATCCGACTGGTACCCCAATCAAATTTACAAACCAACAAAATCAACAAAAGACAATAGGGAAATTGGTTACTTCTGCCCTCCATTTTGGGTTCATTTTTTTGTAGTCTGTTTTACTTGCTGTCACTTAATTCGTTGTTTTATGTTATAATGTTTGATTTAATAAAAGATATATTCTAAAACGTTTTTCAGTTGACGAAGTTTGCTCCTTTGCGGGAACACTTCACAAAATATTCTCAAACACTCAACTTAATGTCTTTATAAAAATAGATAAAATGAATGCATACATACCTATGCTTTTGGTTTTTGTTTTGTCTCTTTAATTGCATGGATATGGTTTACATTGCTAAAGTCATGGCTTTTGCCGCCTAATTGGGTACCGGTGTAGAAATGTGAACACGATGCAGCATGTTCTCCTATGTAATCTCCATCGAGAGAGCTCTTTAATCATGATTAAACGACAGAAAAAAACGACAGAAAACACTCGAGAAAATAGAGTAAATGACACGAATTCCAAAACCGTATGGATCTTCATTCATACCAAGTAACAAATCGAACCAAACATAAAATATTGAATTTTTCGTTTCAGATCACAAGTGGCAACAAATCCAATCAGAAAAGGTTCTACATTTTAGGAAATATAAACTTTACTAACAATCCATCTAGCGTTCACGTTTATAGAGACCATATCAGACGTCTGTTGTTAAGTGGGCTTGGCTGTTTTTAATCGAAATCATGGTGAGTAATTCTGATTTTCATCACACGGAAAAGCACAATTCAACCCAGGTCGATAAGAAGGGGACTCGGCACCGAACTGAGCCAAGGCACATCCCGTCAAAATGGACAATAACTATAGAATACATGTGTTAAAGCTATAATACTTATTGACTGCTTCATACAGCTATATAGTTTCGGTGTTTAGTAATGTTTTAATTACTGTCCAAGTCCCTATCGATCAGTTGAGTACAAAACTTGACGTTGTGGCCTAATTGCTAATTTAGCAACGTATTAACAGACTGTCTCTCCCTTTTTTCTTCAATAGACTAATAGCAAATGAAACGTTTCAACTAAACGACGAGATGGTTTGTCCAGGATGCTTCTATTCAAATTACCCCTGCAATTTACTCGAGGTGGTTATTTTTTAGAATTTGAGATATCCCTCACGGATTTACAGACGATCTGGCAATAGTTATTTAGAAAACAAATGAAGTTCTGTTGCGGAAGTTTACATAATTGGCCCTCTAAATTACTTGACATGACAAAGAAATTTCCCAATACTTAGTCCGATTCTAAAGCGATTTATCGTTGTTGGTTACAGTTTACACATGAGATTATTGTTTTCATTTGTATCTTTTTGTTTGACATAAGGAATTTATCTCCATCTGTGATGCGTTTAAATAGTGATATCTGTTGTTGCAAAATAGTCAATAAAAAAAGAAATTAAAAACATCCAATATCTGTACAACCATTCAGGGTTAATATTCGGATCAATGAACCACAAGATTCAGGGCAACTAGGAATCGTAATCGGTGATGTAAATTTAAAACTGAATCATAGGTGTTTACAGCTATAGTCAGGCTAACAATGCCAGTCCTGCAAAGGTCGGGTATACTAGGTCTAATTGTATTACACCTTCTTCGATTTACTCTTGAGAGGTCAGAACAAATACTACGAATGGAAACTTTAAAATGCCTTTTATTACTTTCTGTTAAATTTACGAATCTATAGTTTTGGCATTTATTTATTTGCAGACTTTTGGTATATTGATACAAAACAGCCTTACTCCGAGTCGTACTGCATTGGCCTAATATTTTTTGGATAAAAATTAAAGTGGTTAAATGAATATAAATCTCATATGATTTTTATCGGAATCTTTCAATTATCCTAAAGGTAAAATTATCTAATCTGAGTTAATGTAAGCAATGCTTGAATTCTTGTGGCTTCAATGATAATTTTTATAAAATATACCCCAAAAGTTTAGCATATTTCTAACCCCAAACGTGTTGCGTTCTGGTTAATAGATACATGTCATACATGTAACCACGTTTATATGTAACACAAAAACGAGAAAATGACAATTTGACACATCTAAGAAGAGGCACCAAATGTATCCGGCATCGAGCAGAACGATGTTTTGTATTTTGTTTTTTTTTAGTTACAAGCTTTACAAACCCACTGTGTCTGTAAGCGTTTAAAACATCTGACATCATAACATACATGTATGTTACCAAACGTTTGTACACAGCTGAAGTCTTTGCAAAACGTACTGATTACGCCTGAATCTGTTCATCAGTCATCACTTAAGAACATATGTGTAATGTGGTTTTTTGGGGTGAAAAAGCAATGAATGATTGATTGATTGATTGCTGTTTAACGCCATGCTCAAGGTTATTTCACTAACATGACGGCGCCATATTCCAACACTAGACAGCAACTTTAAAACAACCATTACATATGTAGTGATTTTAGTGTTATCACTTTAGTGTTATGGAACGAAAATGTTTCTCCAGTGCTAAGTAAGACAGCATGAATATAATCTGGAAACATACTGCCCTTAGCCAGTGGGCAAAAAATGTATGAGACTTATATCAGAGTAAACCGAACAAACATTCCGGAGCCGCTGTTTGCTAGGTTTTGTTATAGTGTGCTTCACAGTTTCATTTCAGCACTTCTATTAGTAAAGACATCCGATAAATATCCATGTTTTTTTTAAATTTCTTGGAAGATAAAGCAGTTTGCAAAAACCGAAAAGTGTAGAAGAACTAAGCAAATATTTTCGACAAAGACAAACGCAACCCACTTCAAAAAGCCTAGATAGGAATAACACAAGACATTTAAACTTGTTCTTAAAGACAGAACAAAACAACTCTTCGTATTTATAATGTCAGAGTTTTACAAGCCCATGTGTTAGCAATCTGTACGGCGATGCATAACTGGAATACTCCATAAGTAGATCAAAGTTTAAAGTTAGATCAAAGCAAAGCAAAGAAACGAAGGGAAACTGTCTTAATATGTACACTTTATTAACAGTATCCAAGGCTGGCGGTTGCCTGGCGTGGGCCGTTTGGCTCAGGTGAAACGGTAAAATCTATTTGTTCTATCTCTAAACAAAAATAAAGTTGGAATTGGGTGATTCAGTTCTGTCTACAGCAAAACTAGGCATGATGTTTAGACAAATAAAACAACACGAGCTATCATTTTGATGATTTGTTCTTCTGTCCATGCAAACATTCCGACATTTAGATTTACTCAAAAATGAACCTTTTTAGTTTAATTCTGGTGTTTAGAACGGTGTTAGGTAGATTCCTTGTTCAAACGTCTCATACGTTTTGTTGGTTATTATTTTTTCACATGGCATTATATGCACGAATTTTACATATGCGAAAACAGATTTTTAGATTTGGGTATGAATCAAGCAACAGAAACTTCATCAAAGCTAAGCATTAACCAGAACGTATTGATTTCTGATCCAGTCCGTTTGCATCATATCGGAGAGAATATCAATTTGAACGTAG
>JAVFBZ010055607.1:0-10061 GCA_032466195.1 Katharina tunicata
CCAGCTGTGTCGGAATCAATCATAGGGCACTTTGATGTGGGCCAGTTGTGCCTCCTTCTATTTATAGCTCCATGGTTGGTCAAAATAGAAAATAGAAGTATATTTTATAAGTTCAAACTTAACACAATAAGTTAATGTCACCCGCACACAGACACTTTATGTTTTCTGTGGAAGTTTCTTACCGGAGATTTGGAGAATCTTGATAACAAATTCCCACGTGCTGTTTCCCAAACTTTCAAAATCTGACAGCTGACGCGGGAAGCGTACTTGCGCAGGGAAGACATAGCATTCATTTCCGGTGTCATATTTTTTTTCGTGTAGGCTTATGCGAGTTGTGTCAAATTTCACATTTTATTTGATTATTAGCTTATATTTTCGCGAACAAATGCAGACGGTAGTAGCAGTTAGGGCAATAATCCCGATGTATAAGTTGTCAAAGCAAAGTACATTGGAATTAAGTTTTAAATATTCATTTTAAATAGGTCACTAATGCGTTAACATGAACATTCTGAAGACGGTTCAAGTTGATTTTTTACTAGAAACATGATCTTGATTTTTTCCTTATAATCAGATAATCAGCTAGTAATATTGCCCGGAGTGAAAACTTAAAATATCAGTCGATCGTGGCTTGGCTGTCACATTTATCATCTTTACGTTAAAAAAATAATTAAAGAAAGAAAAAATCAACTTGATTTATTTAGGCACATTTTAGATACAAGTGCGTGAATAGTGACACTCTTACTTATACACCCTAATTCTTCAACCTTTTCACCCCCTGAGATTTTTGCAACAATAAGACTTTCAGTCAGTCTAACTTGTTAAATCTCAGGCACTGCAGAGGCTATTATAATAAATTAATTATTTATAATTGGATTATGCCCTTTCCCAAATTTGCTTGTGGTTTAATATAATGTTACGGTATCTATTCGACTAAACACACTCTGAGGGGGTGAAATGGTTGAAGAATTAAGGTATGTATTTTTACTTATACAAAATAAAATTATTTAATTTCTTATATTTATCGTCCATAAATACCACAAAGTATTAAATATTAATAGAAGAGATATTTCTGTCATCAGCACTCATTATTGACTTTTGATCAGTGCCTCTGGCTCTGGCGAAAACTGTTTAAATCGATTCTTTCTTTTACAGGCATATAGACGTTGAGACACTTAGAAAAACTGTGGTTTCACTGGAGACGTGTCTTATGGCTGTGTTCTTTAAAGTCCCATGTTTCTATTGTAACATAGATGTTAAATGAGCATATAGTTGTATTATCATTTTTACGTGTCCGCGGTTCGTTTTAAATTCAGGTTCTTATGTTGATGTTACTTGTTATGTTGTGGCGCGTCCTCTTCTCCTTGGCTGTCAAACATTGTGTGAGTATAAAATACACTCGGACAATAAAGCTCGAGAAGGGCATTATTTCACTAAACTTGGTGTTCATTGATTGTGTAATTGGTAGTTCAACTGCCCATTTACTTTGTTGCGAAGGTAAAACGTAACACTATCCTGTGTCATGGGTGGTTGTGTGGGAGCCTGGGCCCCGGGGCTCTGAGCTAGTAAGGGGCATCATCAGCTGATCATGCAGGAAGTCTATTTGTTGTGGTGATCTGTTTTAATCTGGGCCGGCACGCCGTCATATGAGTGTAATAATTATAAGTATGATTTAAAACCACTATCAATCAGTCAATCTTTTCTGTTTCCAGAAATGTCAAGAGGGGGTTAATTCCTTGCACCAATTGGAATGGTAAACCGCTATTGATAATGGGTAGGCCAGATTTGGCTACTGACTGGGCATCTGAGGTCCCCAAAAAAATTCAACTTGGTTTTCCAAATTCCACCTCAACAGCATGTTATATCAGCCGATGAAATTAGTACATTTAAAATAATTTTTCTTACAAACTTGAGGTTAATTAGAGCTGCATGTTCCTGTATTACATTCTGCATCAAACAGTCAAAGGTATTAAAAAATATATGTGTACCTATATCTTATTTTAATTTTTAATTGTAGCTGATAAAAGGAACAGTTTGACGATGGGGAAGTTACAAAATTACTTTTCTTCCGACCAAATGAAGAGGAAAAGAATTCCAAAAATAGGCTCTGATTTTGTTTGTTCTTTACCTAGCAAGAAACACAAGTAGGTCAATATATAAATTAGATTGATTCGTTTATCTGATTGGTGTATTCAAGGGTATTTCACTTATCACAATATGATGTAAAATATTTGCTGAAAAATTCAAAAATTTCGTCATTTCAGGTGGTTTCCTTCACCGATTGGATTGGCACACCGTCATTGAGTGAAATGACCTTAAGTACAGCGTAAAACCCTGGACAAACAAACCATTGAAGATCCTTGCCCGATTTGCATTCTATGCTTGTCTAGAGTCTCAGTACTTGTTGACAGCCACGTCGAGGGCAGTACACCATTGAAATGCCATTCATCACAATGAGTGAAATAATCTGAAGTATGTTTTATAACTACCACGAAACAAACAGATAAATTTTGAAATCATGTCTGTCAGAAAAAGGATGCTATGTTTCCTTTGTAGATTGTGTAGTCCAGTTGAATGGGATTGAACACCATCAAATGATGTAACATAGCCTTCAATATTAGGGTTTACAGATTCAAGCCCCAATCGATTAATCAATCAATTTTTCAGCCAAAACTGAAAAAAAAAACAAATCTTGATTCCATGGGTGGTTTATTTTCTTTGTAGATTAAGTATTCCTATTGAGAGGGCGGATTCTGAATCTCGGCAGGAATTCGGAAGTTTCATCTCAGAGACCGTACATGATAAACCTGACGCTTCTTTACGTGAACCAGCGAAGCAAACTAAAGGTGTGCCTTTATCAAGCCCGTCTTCAGCCACATACACAATTTCATTGCTTCACCCCAAAGGTACCTTTAAGTACGAAGAATCAAACAAACAAACAAATCATCCCAAAGGAGTAGGTGAATCAATGATAGTGTCAACTTCTTCCTGTAACAAGAAAACTGTTATTGTGAATATCCCTACTGATTTGAAAACCTTGAAAAATCTGAATCTGAAATTTAAAGTACATAAGCTGAATTTGAAAGACAAAGGCGACCTGAAAAAATATGAAACTCTTAAAAGTTCTCACAGTGCAATCTTAAGCGCCAGTAATTTAAGTGACATGGGGGAAGCTTCAGATGTATTGTCTCCAGAAATTAATGCGAGCTCTAGGAAGTTGACCTCTAACCGCTCAAAATTCAATGAAATCAGAAGCCTGTCCTTTCCCGTGGACTTTAAAAAGTGCACCAAAACTAACAAGTCATATTCTTCCAGCTTACCAGTGATGAAAGACATTGACAAGTCAAGTCCTTCAGTGTTCCCAGCTAGTGTGAGTACTGAAAGCAGGGATCATTCATATCAGCTACAGTTTAAGGCATCTGATTTCTATGATAAGTCAAACTCGGACCAGTTGAAAATTATTAAGTCGACTGTGACAGCAAAACTTTTTGATGTGAACCATTGTCAGGCTAATGATAACCCTGTTGCCGTAGATCCCTCCAACATGAATAGCTCAATGGAAAATGCTGTCGCCAAATCTTCAATAAATGAAGCAAGAATGAAACTTGGAGACTTTTCTCGAAATACAACACACAAAAACATGACATTACCAGAAACTGATGTTTTCCAAGCGGTACCAAGTACCGATACACCCCCGTGTGAATTGAGACTTGCTAAAATGAAAAGAAATACTCCAAAACATAGTTTGAGTACATACACAGCATTGAACAGCAGCCACACAAACAAAACAAGGCAACCTAACCAACTATCAAAGAACAGCAATGCATCAAGCAAGAGCACTGGTTCTTATGAATTTTCACCGACAGGAGTTGATGATGAGAATCCCTCATCAACTACAACAACCCCTCCTCCATCTAGTGTATATAAATGTCTCGGTCCCACCGAGAAAGGTATTTTATTACTGCAAACAATTCCTGGTAAAGAACAGCTTTCTTCATCTTCTCCTGTTGTTTGGCCATCAAGACTTAAGGCGTCAGAAAATTCCAACCAACAAGGTGGCAAAGGGAAGATAATGAACCCTGTGACTATAAAGAAACCAGGCCAGAGTGAACAAACACCCAGGCAGACAAACGGACAGGGCAACAGTGATAATACACCTCAGAGACGTGATGACTTTGTAAAGGAATTGATAGAAATAATTGCTGCACAAAAAGTGAAAATAACTTCATTAGAGAAAAAGGTAATAGACAGCAATGATCTTGGTTTGATGGGTTTCTGGATTTTGTGATTTTGTCTATTTGGTGTACCATTTTACAACTCACTATCCATTGCCTTAAAAACTGCCCGAGCATCATTCAACTACAAGATCCGCCCATGACTCACGGATAAATTTGTTCTGTTGGTTCAGCGCCTAGGTTTTTACCTAGACCAACCAATTTTGCATAAATGCCTTACTGTTTAGTCTGTCCGTGGTGTAACCTCTCTTATTATAATCCATGCCCTATTTTTTTTCCTTTGTATAATGTTGTAGGATAATTTAAGAAGTTAGCAGAGTCAAATTATTTAATTAAGAAAAGCAGATAAGAAATAAATACAGTTAATAGGTCATTGTAATTTTCTCTTCCTCTATCATTTGGGGACCGCCCATTGTTACATCAGTTGGAAGTCACTGTTTCTCATCTGTTTATGCAATCAAATCTAGCTCAGGCTATTCTCATGTGGGTGGTTGTACCAGTGTTTAGCCTCTTCCAGATTGTTGACACCTTTCCTCTCCCATTGATACCTGCAGATCTATAAGTGAAATAACGTTGGGTATGGCAATACTGTAGGGCTTGATACACCAATGAAACAAATACATAAATGAATCATTTCTGATTTGTTTCAGCTAAATGGGTCAAAACCAGGAAGGAAACCAAATAAGGATTTCAACGTAGAACTCATAAAGGACAATGACCGCAAGATTCACTTCTATACTGGCTTTCCTTCTTACAAGAGATTCAAAGATTTGTTCAACAAAGTTCTTAAACCAAAAGTAAACAAGCTCTCTATGAATTCCAAGGCACGGAAAGGTACTTGGGAGACGAGATGTTCAAAGAAACCCGGACCGAAAAGGAGAATTAGTCTTCTGGACGAATTTCTGTTGACCATGATGAAACTGCGGCTGAATCTGCCTGAAGAAGACTTGGCTTATCGTTTTGGCTTACATCAAACGTCTGTGTCAAGGACCTTGTCACAATGGCTGCCTGTTCTTTCTTCTCTAAACAATCTCATTCGGCTGCCAAATAAAGAAAAGGTAATGGACACATGTCTTTTAAAATGAACCTACATTTTGTTGCCAAACTTGCACCGGGTCAACAAAAAAGCTGAATCGAGATCTGTATTACACACAAGTCCTAAATTGATAAATACAATATAGACATTTGATTTCGGGGAAGACGTTCCACTTCCAAGTGGATATTTGTGCTAAGTAGATATTATAACATGCTTATAATAAAATTTTAATAATATTTAAATATTATTATATTATTATTAAAATTATTATATAAACATAATAATTTTTTTTTTATATAAAATAAGTCCTCAAGGATAGTTTTTTCCATTGTCATGTTTAACTGATCTAAATTCTACATAGTCTTATTTAATACGGTTGAAATATGGTACTATTTTTGTGCCTTCACCCATGGGGCTATCAGTCTGTAATATGAGAAAAATTTTTTAAATATGTTTAAGATCTGTTTGCATCTCAACCCCCAAACTGTTCATTAATTTAAAACCCATTCTTGGCAGGAGCTTCCTGTGCCCTGGTGCTCTCTGAACTAATGGGTGACAGGTAACAGATCTACTGTGGTTTCCTCTGATCAATGTCTTTGTTTTCATTGACGTTAAGGGAGGTTTCCTATTAAGCTGAATCTCAGATCAGTAACTCATACATAGCTGAATACTGCTGAATGTGGTTGTTTTCATTGACGCTGAATGTGGTTGTTTTCATTGACGTTGAAGGTTGTTTCCTATTGGGCTGAATCCCAGATCAGAACTCATACATAGCTGAATACTGCTGGATGTGGTTGCGCAATGGAAATTTGAATTGCATTCAGTTCACACTCGTGTGACTGGCTAGTTAGCAATAGGTGTGAACATCTTTTATTTATCCTTTTAGCTACACCTGTCTTTTTCCTTTTCACTCACTCTCAACATAACATTTTAGATCCCACAGTCAATCAAAGAGGCCACAAAAGGAGTGAATCCAGTGAGGCTGACCATTAACCCGAAAGAGCTTGACATCTTGCTGACTGGACATCCTTCTTTTTCTCAGTCACATGAACAACGAAATATGGAAGAACATTTTACTGAGTCGTATCAGGTAGGACATGAACAACAACAACCTCCGGACGAACATTTTACTGAGTCACAACAGTTGGGACATGAACAACAACAACCTCTGGAAGAGCATTTTGCGGAGTCACAACAGTTGGGACATGAACAACAACAACCTCCGGACGAACATTTTACTGAGTCACAACAGTTGGGACATGAACAACAACAACCTACGGACGAACATTTTACTGAGTCACAACAGTTGGGACATGAACAACAACAACCTCTGGAAGAACATTTTGCGGAGTCACAACAGTTCTCAGACACAATCCCTGAACATTCAACTTCACGCTTATCTATTGATGGCAATTTACTTTGCAGAACAATACCTCAAACAGAACACTATCCTTCTCAACTTCATTCCCAAGACAATAGTAACGTAGGAGACCAAATTGATATCTTGCTTAACTCAGAATCTTTGGTGCCATAGTTACACTTGGGACGGCTGAACACTTAGCGCTGTTTGTTTTGGCAATGAAATTTGCAATAAAATATTGCAGGATGGATAGAATATTTTACTTTCCATTTTTCTAGTGTCGTTTAAGGTGGGACTTTCCTTTACCCATTGGGCTGGCATGCCGCCATATAAGAATAAGTATGGCGTAAAAGCACAAACAAACAAACAAACGATTTCCTTGTGAACTTCGCAACATATTCACTTCTTTAAATAGTATAAAACATAATTTACTTTTTTGGAAAGGAGAAACTGTTGCTTTCTGTGCTTACGTTTATTGGGGAATGAGGAAAGTCGCATCTACTAATTAGTTCTGTATATATGTATTGAACAAGGTTTTGAACAGTTCCAAAAGGTTTAATTAATAACGTTACCATTGTCTAAATAGTGGCCTAAAACATTCAACATGATTCAAGCTCCAAAATTTAATTTTGTCCATACGCAGACTTTAGACATTGCTTTGCATTGATCCATTGATAGCTCTAACTAAATTTAACCATATTCGACCCCTTCTATACATGAAGGCCCTATACACCGTGTATTGACTGTGCTGATTTACGTCATTTGAACCTGGGTGAAAAAGTTGATTTAATCCAGGAAAGCCAAGTTCTTTAAAAATGTTTTAATGTCTTAGAACTCCCTGAAGACCCATCACATTGGGGTTTAACCTATAAAACAACAATGTGGTCTCGAGTCAAAGGGTTATTTATATTCTGTATTTCATTGATCTTTTCTCCTTCAGTGGGCGGTTAAGTGCGAGAGCGTCCTGATATGGTGCTCTGTCAGCCCGAGACAGACCTCAGGAGGCCGATTTGTTCTGATACATGATTTGTTCAGTATTTTGTCCGGTGGAACAGTCGTAAACAAGCAGTTTTTTGTTGTTGTCTAACTTTTATCTTTCAGTTGTGTATGCTTTCATGTTCATTTGCACACGGCACGTAATCGTGTGATATACATGTATCAAGGTATTTAATTATGATGAAACTTTATTTTATGTTTGCATGCTTCCGTATCTGAGCTAAGAGACACCCGGACACAAGAAGCCGATTTGTTTGTGCTGTCCTGTTTGGTTAATGTTATGTAAATGTCTTGTCTTGCATGTTTGTCGGCGTCGTTTACGGTGGTTTCCTTCACCGATTGGGCTGGCACACCGTCATATAAGTAAAATAACCTTGAGTACGGCGTAAAACCCCAATCAAACAAAACACAAATAAACTTAATGCACAGTTCCATGCAAGGCCATGCCATTTTTACTGGGAATATATTTCCGAATAATTTTATGTTAAAAATCTCTGTATAAATGTTGGATCGAAGATGCTGTTTTTGACATCTTCGCTGGCGATTTCAAGTTGTGACTGTGAGTGATACAGATCATCCACATTCAAGCAGGTGCCTCTCACCTTCACCTGCTACCTATGTGTTCGTGTTTATTTGAACAAGGTGCGTAGCAGTGTTGATATCAAGATGTTTAACCACGATAAACATTTATTTTATCTGTTAGCACGCTCTTCGATTCGTTTCTTGCGGCGAAGCTGAGGATGTTGTTCACACTTGTACTCATACATAGGCTTATACGTTTCGATGAATGCAATGCTTTCGTTAATTTAGGTAAGAAATATTGGTATCAATTTAGATCGAAGATGCGATTTATGACATCTTGCAGATTGTGAACGTGATTGATACAGAACAGTCATAAACGAGCGCTGTTAGCCTAACGCCACTTATACGTTGCGTCACAAAGAACAGAGGCCATGGCAGAATGGAAAATTAAGTGTTAGCTAGCCGCAAAATTTGGACAAACCTACTTTGGACAAACGATCGAACCCAGTTCTCAGAATAACTTTAAACTCTTTGGTCAAAGACCATCATTAATGTCCTGTAAACCGTTGCGCTAACGTTTGGTTCCGTAGCTCTCCCAAACTTTCGTTGTCGAAACACACAACCAGTCTTTGACGAGTACTTCCTTGACAGGCAAATATTAACCAATCAAAGTACTGTAAAAAGGGGAATCCCCTGGCGTCGTTACTTCTTTTAGAAAAGGGAATCCGATAAATATATTAATTCTTCAAAGTAAAAAGACAGTCTCAGACAATAACTAAATAGGTCATGTAGAATGTCTGGCAGTGTGCCAAATTCCCTTTTCTTCATTGTCCGAGGCCAAATCTCTTGCAAAGATTGATGCAAAAAAGATATCTTGGTTAATGTTGTTGCCAAATGGTGGAAAATTAATCGGAAAACTGTTGTTGATGCGAAAAAACTAAATCTTGGCACAAAAATCCATTAGAGAGTCGAATCGACCTCGTGTTTCACTTTTTATTTGATAAATCCTATAGGCTATAGCTTTTTATTATTCTCTTGTGGAAACTGTCGCTTGAATAAACGGCTAAACAAAACGTTTGATTGATGTTTGACCTCTAATCTGTATAGTCAGCCACACGGATATTTATATTGTCTTCCCAGAGGTCCCAGGTTTGAATCGCGATGGAGCAATGCTATACGTATGCGCCCTTCTGCAACCTTGCTTTATGGCTCATTTAGTTTTGCGTTGGACTACTGAACTCTCTTAATGTACCGCCTACGAGTTGTATGTTCAAGTTCGTTATATGTTAAGAAGTTTTTCTCCATTGCCTGTTGGCGGGAGGTTGGGTGGGAGCCTCCTGTTGCTCTCTGGGCTAAGGGGCACATGATGCCGATTTGTTGTGTTGTCCTGTTTTTGTTTATGTTTTGTAAATGTTTTGTCCTGTCTTGCATGTTGTCGGCATCGTTAACGGTGGTTTTCTTCACCGATTGGCTGGCACGCTGTCATATATGTGAAATAACCTGGAGTACGGCGTAAAACCCCAATCAAACAATTAAATCAACTAACTGTTGAGATCTCCGCATGTTTTTGCGAATTTTTGTTTCGGTTTCCACAAACAACGTCAATGTATAAAAATCGCCTTTTAAATGAAAACCCAATATGACCAGATTAAACGCGAGTAAAATAAAATTTCTGTCAGTGTTTGTATGGAGAGTAATCAGAGGTAGATTGCGCTGCGTTGTGAACTATAAAGATAAACTTCTTCCTAGAAAATTCAGTGGGTATAGCGTTAAGCCGTTTGGCCTTAAACTAAAAAGTACCAGGTTCAAAAGCCGGTGTTGTCCTTTACATGCCTTTAATAATAATAATAATAATAATAATAATAATAATCTTTATTTCAGCTCGATAGCCTTATTAGGATTTACACAGCCTATT
>JAVFBZ010055618.1:0-10061 GCA_032466195.1 Katharina tunicata
AAAGGGGTGGGAGGACGAAGAAATTGGAGGAATTTAAATTAAAATTTAAAGCTGAAAAATAATATTTATAGGAAAAACTAAAGCTGCTGTCCAAAACGAGATAGGTACTCTAGAATATTTGTAACGATTCTAGGTAAAACTGTGAGCTAGAAGGCTAAGTATAAATAAGTTTATATATATATATAGTAAGTAATAGTTGGGCAGAGGATTAAATATTATATAACCGAATACATATGGAGAAAGACAAATTCATTTTTTCTATAGGAGTTTTTAGTGGCTCGATTTGCAAGACTACTTTTAACACACTCTAATAAATCGGAATACCTAAAAAAGGCCATATTTCCATCGATAATTATAGAATACAATGATTGATCGCAAACCTCCATGTTGAGATCGTTGTTGCGTTTAAATATTTTTTTCCATTTTTAAATTGTCCTAACCCTAAGCTTGAACAATCTTTCTTCAAGTGTGTGAATTGTTCAAATCAAGATAGTTCAAGATGTAGGGCAAAGTGCCGTAAAGACAGATTGGAATTAACGAGGGAATTGAATGTTTAAAAGATAGATTGCTTTGCGACGTTTATGCGCCATTAGATGTAATGGACCCATCTGTTTATCAACATTACATGACACGGCCTTTAAAGTTAAGATTTTAATATTGGAAGAGGAAATATGAAGAGGTGTTTAATTTCACATGGTCGATACACATTATACTGCTCACTTTAGTTTGTGTAATGTGTGAGTATTATTACAAAGACAAATGAAACAACCAAACTGTTAAATTCGGACATCTCCGTTATCAAACCGATTATAAACAAAATGACGTCACCAATCGCCCGTCATACCGCTGAAAGATGTCTGATTGCATGACGTCATGATACAGTCAATCTTTCAAGCTTGTTTGTTGGATTGGGGATTTACGCCGTACTATTTGTTATTTCACTCATATGCCGGCGAGCCAGTTCGATGGGCGATATAAACCAGCATCGACATTACTAGCAACAAGCAAGCACCCTACAGGACAATAAAAGAACGCCCACCAGAACGAAACAACAATTTGGCTTCCGTGTGCCCCTTAGCTCAAGCAGAACCAGTTAGCAGAAAACTTCCGCTCTCCGGCCTCCAGTGCTCCATGGACGACATGGCAGATAAGTTAGGAAGGTTAAATAAAGGTTAACGTGTGCACATCGACATACCTAACACCTCCGATACGGATCCAATCAACCCGAATGTCACCTTATCCGTGTACTGGTGAAACACCATAAAATGCTCATTGTCATCTAAACCGGATTTCTCCCTGAAATATCAAATACCCACAGATGTATTTTACAGAATGGATAAAGGACATGTAGGACTGAATAGAAAGGCAGTAAAACGTTATTCTAATGTAGAAAACTGGGATAGTATTCGTTGTATTGAAAAGCATTTTTCTCCACATATATTGCAGGACGTACGGTATAAGAATCGTTATTTGATAGGATAGGCTTGTTATAGCCCTGTAACGGGACCTTGTAATGCTATACCAGAAGGTCCCGTTGCAAAAGAATGCGAATAGCTTTGGTGGACGCATGCTCACAAAATTTTTGAAAAAAAAAAAAAAAAATCAAACCTAGCTCGAACCATCATGACATTGTTTGAAATCTGAAGAAAATCCTTACGTCTCATGACGCCACCCTATTGTGGTGAAATGCGTTTTAATGCAACGCAATTAAAGAAGGGAGTCATTTGTCACAGATTATTGCGAAGTGTAATAACATAAATGTTAAATTAATTTAAAAAAATGGTTAAATCATAATATACCATGGAAGGAAAGTCTGACATTTGATCCACATATTAATAATAAGATGGCCTGGGAGTAAATGCAGTTTCACAAAACGTCGTTGGAAGTATATTTTTTATCATAATCGACGTCACCAGACAGAAGTTTAACCTGGGATGACGTTTCTTACGATCAAAAATATTCCTGCGACGTTTTATGAAAAAACTACCCAAAGAATCCTTATACCTGCTTTGATCTCCTATATCTAACCAGAAAACTATTTATAAAATCCCTTGAGCCAATTTTAGTTTCACATCGATGATGTTGTCCGAATTTAATCATTAAATACTTCAAGTTTAAATTGTTTAACAGATTTTCAATTCGAGATCAAAGACGAACAAGTGTGATAATATGAAATGCTTAAACATATTATTTATTGAGGCCCAAGAGAATTGTCATTGGCATTATAAATATCATTTTCATATTGCTGAAAGTATAGTTCGACAGATAATAGAATATAAGCGTTGAGAAAGAATTGTTAATCCTATTTTCAAATATCTGATAAGAATCTGTAATGTACCATGAAAACAAATGTTGTGCGTAAATAAAGTTAGACGTGGATGAGCAACAATAACTTAAGGCGAGGGTGATCAAATAGATAATGTAAACTGTTACATCGATCTCTCTATTTAGCTGGGTTAAATATACATACGCGATATGTTTCCTGATAATGCGTGAATACACAGAGAATATTCCTTTGAAACTCGCAATTAACCAATTATACGTAAACAGGCTCTACGATCACTTGCAAGTGCCAACAGTGGCGTAACTAGGTTGTGACAAGTATGACATGTGTTCTGGGCGCCACTTGATGCAGGTGCCACTGAGCACTTTATATTTAAGTCAGATAAGCTAACCTCAGATAGTGAAACAAAAACGTTCTTTTGAAATGTCGTGCTGGACCTGGAGGCTGCATGAGTGCCCTAACTACGCCACTGCTTGCAAACTAAAAACGTCCATGAATAAGTTGGAGACATAATAAACGTTGCTGATTTAATATGGACATAATCCTTACATTAAGAACATTGCACTATCTAAATTTCTAGTAACGACGATAGACAATTATCGCACGGTCAAGCATGTTTTACCATATTAAATAAATCATACTTACAATATTAATTTCCAGTTATCTTCGCCAAATTTCTCCAAAACAAGTTCTCGGACAGCCACGTGTATTTGACCATACTAAAACGATAACAAAACGTAAACATTAAATTCAGTATTTACATAGCCGTTAATTTCGACAACATACTTACAAATTAAATAATGACTGCTCCCTCTTGAATATCGAACTTTAGGCTACGAACTATAGACCAACTTATAACACGTAACATACATACAATAATAATAGTACATTATTTTTTCTTTCTTATTTGTGTTCACTCGCACTCAAGAAAACATGGACTTTGTATTGTTGGTATACGGCTAAACACGAGATGAAACCTAGAATAGGCTTCTGCGTTGTCCCCGGAACATTCCCTTACATGCATGGACCTATTACCGACAAGCAAGTTAGAACCTAAGCTATACCCAAGTTACATTGAAGAGGACCCAGTAAGTAGATCGCTGTCACAAACACAAACGTAACCACGAGGTGTGTGTATTGAGCATACAAGATATAATTTTTATGTAGTATATGGGCGAAGCAGTAATTTACTCCCTACTTTTTTCATACCTTCATACTTCTGCATGTTGTTTCGCTTTTCTCACCATATCAGTGACACTTTTGCCCCTATATCAGTGACACTTTCCCCAATATTAGCGGCATTTTGTCGTTGTATCAGTGACATCCCGCCCCTCTCCCATTACTTTCATTTTTTTACAGTAAAATGTCTTTACTAAATACGTCAAGGGTTGGAAGTGAACATATACTTGGTAAGACCTAATTGGTAAAAGGGAGACTGATTTGCAGCCCACGCTCTCTTTTCTAAAGATGAGTGACATTAACGAGAGCTCATCCATTATTCAGTAATTGTAATCAGAACTGTATGGTTAGCAAGACCATTACTCAACTGCTGTTATAAAGCAAGGAGAGTTCCACTTGACATCTTAATACGTTGTGTACATCCTAAACATGCAACAATCATAGAGATAATCCGGCTTTCTAATTTATATGTACTGTCTGTACTTCCATAATACCATTCTTTCCGATGTGACAAGTCCACTAACAGGACTGGCCCCGCTGATGTTAGCGCTAGCTAGCCTCTAGCATGTACCATTTCTAGAGGAAATTCTACGTTGATGTTCACTTTCTCAATAGTCAAAATCTTTGCTATTAATTCACCAGCTAGCCGATTTCTAGCATTCCTAGAGGAAAGTTTACGTTGATGTTCCTTTTCAGATAGACAGAATCTTTGCCTTTTATTCCCTAGCTTGCCTATATCTAGCATTCCTAGAGGAAATTCTGCGATGATGTTCATTCAGTAGACAATATATTTGCTAATAGACGTCGCTACTTTAGCGCGTCGAGCTAGCATCTACATATCATTCCTAGCAGTGAGCCTTCGTTGATACTCGCTCTCTCGGTATACAAATTTATTGCTATATTTCTAGGTTAGCACTATAGCTTGTGTCAAAATACAGTACCTTTAATAGTCAATATTGACAATCATTAAATAAATAGTTAATACGTTTAGGATGTAGCTAGCATCGTATTAGCTCCTAGTGGAAAGATCATACCTTGATGTTACTTTTCTCAGTACAAAATATATTTGCTATGTAGAGTTACAAGGTTAGGACTAGCTAGCATTTATATAGCATTCCTAGCAGAGAGCCTACGTTCATGTCGATTTACCCAGAATACAGATATCCGCGCTAGGCTAACGTTAGCTCGTTGCAATTTAGCGAAGATGCTAATTAGAGTCCAGCTAGCTCTAGGATATCTAAAAGCCTGTCGTGCGCCTTAATGGATTTACTGTTGTAGAAAAGGACAGGCTGTTCACGGCTTCACTGATAAGTTGTGACCAGCAGTCAGCTTTAATGTCCGTCCCATCATCGGTGCGTCGGAAGTAAACACTGATATATGATGGTCAACACGCCATTTGTCTGTTTATTGTGCTGTTCAAATAGCCACACATTAGCTGGTCACCCAATAGATCTGCTGACAATCGCCCGACCTTTCTTGAAGGCTGTACTATATAGTGTTTGTTTTTGCAAAATTATAGTAATGGCTCACGTAAACACGAAACACAATTAATACTCGGCTGTAAAAAAACGTCAGAAGAAAGAACTATGTTTTGTGTCAAAGCTAACAAAGAGTAGACTAGTTGAACGAGAAGCTCGTTGGAGAGATTTCCTTAATTCAGAAACGCAATCCCCTTTAACATGCAATTTCGGTAATGGACGACATTTATTTCTAATTACAAGCAGAATGTATAACGATAACGGGCTGCCTAAGAGCTCCCATTTTATTAAGATAAGCCACGCAATGCCACGAATTGTACTCCTTGCGCTTATAGGTGGCCTTAGTCAAAGCGTTATTGGCCAAGGACAGCTTGTCTGTACTTAAAACACGTTTGTACTTTTTGAGAGGTCACTGCTATTCTGTCACTATTGTGTCTTTTGTGAGGTGCATATTGATGATTAGCATAATTAACCAATCTAAAGTAACACCGGACAGACATTTGTAGGCATTTACAAATTAAAAAAAAAACACACAAAAAACTATATGAGCATCTCATATAATCTATAAAGCTACACAGACCGAAAAAAATATATAAATAAAAACCTTAGTACCTTAATCATTTTAATAATGTTAGCTCTATGAAAATTTTCAATTCATAGCAAAATTTAGAAATTCAGAGTTCAATTCTTTAATAATGTCTAAATCTTCAGATGTCGGGAAGACCTGACAAAGTACAAAAATTCGAACCGTATGACTTTGTCTCTTGATAATGACATTTTGACGATGGTCAACATGCCATTTGACCCTGTAATATCGGATGGAATTAGAAAGTCCACATCGGATTACCACCCTGAAGATAAGACTCGTGTAGAGTCTAATGAGACACAATAAAAGACTGACAGCCAACATTATCATGGCCTGTAACTGGATTTAGTGGTTTTGGAGAAATGGCACTCATGTTCATCGAATAATTAGCTTATCGGTGATCAAACCGTAAGGGGATTGCTTAGGGTTACTCTAACCGCCAATACAGTGTTTTTACGTTTCGCTGTTTTACTTCCAAACTAGTGTTCATTTTACAGCACATACATAATTATTCGAAATCGTCTCTTGACGTAGAAAATAATATATAAATTTTATAAACCTTACAGAAAACAAAAATATTTTATGAAATGTAATGTTTTGCTACCTCTTTTTCAAATTGCTATTTCTTTTACACCATTTACGCCAACTGTATTGTTTTACATCAATGCATATTACGTTATATGAACCAAAGAACTGTCTTTTAGTTTTTTTTCTGATTTGTTTTGTTGCAATAATGAGTTGAAGTATAAATGTGTTGAGTGTGTTGAAGTTAAAATGTGTTAAATGTGTTAAAAGATAGGATGTATTGAATGTGTTGAAAGTTAAAATGGGTTGAATGTGTTAAAAGTTAGGACGTGTTGAATGTTGCGTCCTGGGTAATCGTGTTTGTAGCCATGGAGCCATTGAGGGGATTACGCCACCCATTCGGACGGGGTCGTTTTATGAGTGACACAACCCAAAGCACCAAGTGGATGCGTCACCAAAGTCATTGTTTTGTTGGCACTGCAAAACAATCTGGGTTGTGAGTGACACAGGATTCTAGGTCCTACAACCAACAGACATGGCCATGGCAGCTGACCGTATATGGACATCCATGTTATAGTAGGCATGTCAAGGTTAAACAAATAAGACAAGGATCTGGGAAAAGTATGGAATAAAACGAAATTATATAACCTCAATTGGTGAATAAATCAAATCAAACCAAATCAAATCAATAAGAGAATAACCCCAAAACTGGACTTCAAGATATGACATGTTTGATTGAAATCGGTTATTTATGGTCCATAAACAAGTATAATTGTCAACTGACCACGATGCCCCAAGTCTGAGCCTTCAATATCAAATGCTGGAAATAAAACCAAAATAACAAATGACACGTTACAATACCAACAAACATAGGAAGCGTAATGCTTACACATCACATCACATCAACGATGGGTGCACAATAGACTCCAACTGTACACAATACCAACTTCTAGTCACCTCGTACAACAAAGGAAAATGATAAATGGACCAACATGGCTGCATCTTGTTGACCAACAAGTGATCTAATGAGGGTTACGGGCAAGAAAAGACAACCCCAAACAACAGCTAGGGTGCAAGGACCAGACTTAAAACTGGTTGTCACAAATATATGAATATCAAGCGTATTTCACCAATTGTTATCTTAAAAAATGTCTGTCTTCCAGGAATTTACATAAATCAATAAACCAAATCTAAAATACCAAACATTTCTCCCCCCTGATATTTTTGGGAAATATACAATTTATATTAAAACAATTAAAAACATTACGCCGACAGTCGTCATTGAGCATACAGAGCCTCATTGTTCAATGTTTGTTTACACAATTACCAGCCTTCCACATTTTCGTTTCAAACTGTAGTCAGCAAATATGTCACAATAATAAAACAAAAACCAACTGATATTCCAATCTCGCCCGTAGTAAAAGAATCCTCAGTGAGATGACCAATGTCTTTATACGTCCACTTTCGAATTTCAAAGCAAACGGTCAGCTGGCGTGACGGTGTAATGGTAACGTGCAGGCTCGAGTCTAGGCACGGGTGTCATTCTCTCCCTATCCGCATGTGTAGAAATAGTCACAGATGGATTGAAATACTGTCTCCCAAGATAGCAAGTTGAGTCTTACTAGCTGACACTTGACGAAGACGTGTTTCGCTTGTTTGGCAGATCCAGTCGTACGACGTATTATAAAGTGAATTGATTTGTTTGAAGTTTGAGAGATACTCAAACACAGGCAGTTACTTAAAATATGCACTTTTTGTTATTCTTAGATATTTGACACCAGGACTTACCCGAGAAATGGTTTTATTATGTACCATTAAAATTGATACCAAACGATATCAATGAAACAGCCGCGGGATACAAAAAGGTGGACATATAAGTAGGTTTGACTGATTCAGACATCACATACAAATCCTCCCAGCACCCCCGCTTCCCGTTAAACATATAAACATTCAAATGCTTTTAAGAAATGTATTTGAAATTTGAGAGAATATATTGATAGCGTGCTGGAAATGCAAGGTATTACAAGTGAGACCAATTACCTCAGCCTCACACACATACCCACATCAGTATGGACTACCATCCTACTTGCATTATCTAAACTGTGACAAACTTATTTTGGTAGCATTTGTCGTTTCCCACTATATAGCGACACTTGAATTGCAATACCAAGGAAAAAATGTATGGTCGACTTTTTACGCTACATTTAGTGCACATTTCACCAGAGTAACTGTATATAATGATGTTGTGCGTTGTTTTTATCTTAATTCTGTACATACACAAACTAAATAAATAAAACATGACATAGAGAGTCCACCATACATTTTACCTTGGTATTTCAATTCAAGTGTCTTTCCGTGGAAAACGACGTTTTTTTTTATTTTTCTTCCCATTTAATAGAAAATCTCAGAAAATTGGCCGTAAAGGTCGGCCTCAAGTCTCAATCGTACTGATTTCTTAACACATTGTTTCTTATTGTTTCTGCGCTCAGCGTTGATGAGTATATATATAGCAAGGGGTCAGTATTATACAAAAGCATAGCAGCGTCTATCCTTCATGGTCGTCTTTCCTCATATATTGATAATGTAAGAGATATCCAGATACTAACCATCATCGGGACATAATTAATAAAGGTAGTTCATGCGTTGATCGTGTCATATATATATTATTGCCGTGTAAGATGAATTTACTATCGTAAACACATTTTAACCATTTATAAAGATCTCAGATGGCCAAAGGCCTAAGAGTAAAGTGGGCCTGAGTGTATCAAGCGTATCCTTAGTTTTCCAAAAATGGTGTTCTGGAAGTGTGGAGTACGTTTCCATTAAAATCAAAATTAAAATTAGAATTAGTCTTTATTCATTGACAAATACCTATCTGAAATAATTTTTGGGGAATATCTATAACTATTAAGATGTTGAGAAACAAATGTGTAATGAAAACAACACCACACAATGTAGTGTTAATTCGCCTCTAACGAGAAAATTAAAAATCTCAAGACACTAACAGTATTGGAAATTTACAAACCTCGTCTATGCAGATGTTGTTTGTGACCGAGGTCTATGCAGATCTTGTCTGTGGCCGAGGTCAACTAAGCTTTTGAAAGGGGTTTGACGTTCGTTGATGCATGTTATGTAAGTTTGATTGGGCCTTTTTTTTAATTTGTTACAGTTTACTGTTAAACTATTGTTCATTGGCCTTTATATTCCGTAACATTTTAAATCCGATTCCTCTCCCCGCGTACATATTTACACATAAGGAATAACCCACCAGTTATTATTCGTTCTCTCAGAATACTCCACATTATTGCTTGATCGATCCTAGAGATGCCTTTGAAGTTTTATTTTATTATATGTGAAAGCAAATCGTGCAGTAGTAGGTCTATGGAGACCTGAACACGTCCAGCTATAATAGGACGGTATGTTCTCTTTGTTTATTTTTAAGAGAAATCAATTATTGACTTTGAGACCAAGCGCCACACACCACTATAGGTAGATTCTGTAAAAGGATTTCCTGCTCGGTGGACGGAGCTCATGTCAAATGTGAGTTCAATTCCATTCAAGCTGTGACCAATCTCTTAAAAGACGAACACCAATCAACCACATGTGGCGTCAGTGAGTGTATATACATTGGCAACCAGGACAGCCAATACACAGCTGACAATAAGTGCCCCGGAAGACAACCATGCCAAGTGTTATGTAAACAGTTTAAACAATTATTTTTAATAACAATGTACATTATTTTGATAAAAATTTAAAAAGTCCTCAACTTAAAACTCCAAACTGCTAAATATGGTATAATCCCCTTATGGACTGTAAATGGAGACAAGCGTAGTTCTAACCATGGAGTCTATTGTACACTCCATGTTCTAACTAATATTCTTAATACACAATACACGAAACTGTTGATACACGTATATACACAGCGGGAATGTGCTAGTAGGCTGTTAATCCTCTCCAGGTAGCTACCTGTATTTAATTGATTGTCAAACACCACTGTTGTAAATAATGT
>JAVFBZ010055640.1:0-10060 GCA_032466195.1 Katharina tunicata
TGTTCTGTTGAGATTTGACATGGTGGCTTGAAAACGGTCTTAGCATCCAGGCCGAAACGTTGCTTATCAATATACGCATACGTTAAAACTCCATCCTAATCATGTTGTTGTTATGTGCCCAACTGCTAAATGGTTCTTAAACAATAGTTTTGATGGTGATAGATGGGGTAAAAAAAACACCCTTTATCCATTCACCGCTAACCATAATAACCAAACCCATTTTAAAAAGTAGTCAGATATTTATTATTCATCAGAAAATCAACACCAAATTACCGTATGTTCGAGCAGAGAAACAGATCAGCTGCTTGACAGGAGAACTTTCGCGGTGAATTAACTTCATTGCTTTCCGATACAGCAACGCCCTCACTGATACAAAAATACTTATTATTTAAAATCGTACCAAATCTTATATAAATATACAATATGTTGTCCGATCTAACACCTCATCTGTTAAAATCCATTACTTTGACAATGAATACCTTAATTGCCAAGAGCTTTCGCAAAAACTTTATGTAGAATATACCTAAAAATAGATCGTATGTAAAGTATCGATTAAAACAAGATATTGTTAGAGGGAACGAACAAGATAGAAAGCTGTACATGTCACGTAAGCGCCAATGTACCAATTGGGGAAACAATCTAAAAGTTTAACATTGCCTGTGAAAACCCTTACTTTGACAAAGAAAACATTGATTGTAAAGAGCTTACGCAAACAGTCTAACTAATAAGTTATTTTGTTTGATTGGGATTTTACGCCATTCTGAAGGTTATTTCATTTACACGACGGCGTGCTAGCCCAATCGGCGAAGGAAACTACCGTTAACGACACTGACAACATGCAAGACAGAATAAAACATTTACAAAACATTGACAAAACAAGGACCCACAACAAATAGGCATCCTGTGCCCCTTAGCTCAGAGAGCACCAGGGCACAGGAGACGAAAGGTGTCTAACCTGTCATTTTATATTATTTTTAGCGGAATAAATTAGATTTTTGTATATACTTGCTCGTGTTTAACGTTGTACTCACGGGTATTTGTCACTTTTATAACGACCTTGCGTTACCGGTGTTGGTTTGAAAACTAGGAGGAAATCCGGTATATAAAAATATCCAGCGATCCCCGCAGCCACCTGAAAATTAAGGTTAACAAGGGGATTCGAACCTATACCGGGTACACTGAAGGGGACTCAGCAGTCCAATACACAGCCAACTGAGCCACGGCGCAGCTCGTAATAAACAAGAAAAAAAGAATATACAGTGTCATTTCTCACGACATTATTACTCGTTAATTCTTTATTGCTCAAATTCTGTAGGAGACGAAAAACTTGGATGGATTTCAAATGTATGGTTGAAGTAACGCTAAAGTGACAAAATGCAGACAGCGAGTCAAGGAATAGATGGTATCTATGTAATATACTGGGCAAGATTAGGATAAAACGCGTATCAAACATCAACAGTGTGATTTGTTTTTAACTTGTGTTCCTCTTTGATTGAGGCGAACAGTAAACTCAACCATTGTAAACAGTCCGTGTAAATAGTCATCACAAATCAGGCAGTTTCAAGTCCAGGGTATTATGACGAACGTCTATCATCGTACTTTCGCCCGAGACAATGTGTTTTCGTCACTTTACCTGTGATAATTTTATTTTACTTTGATCTCAAGGAAAGACGTCACGCAGATCAATTGATTAGAGTACAAAAATACAATAGAATCAAACACGAAATGTGTTAATGACAGGCAATCTAGAAGTCTTGAAGATCACACGTCCTTGTGTCTCCAATTATTTTGCAAACATTAAAAAAAAAAACAGCATTAAAAGACCTAATAAATAGACATAATTGTTGGCCAGAAGGAAAGTATTTTTAAACCATGCTTTCGGTACTATTTATGCGCCTGGGTAAATATTTGCAGATGACCAACATCAATTAAACACAACAATGCATTATTCTGAATACGTATGTTCTCTTTATTTATGGCATTATTCAAACACATTTATCCTTTCTAATCACGTTGTGTTTATCCTATGTACCTCAAAAGTGAGACTATGTGTTCTATGCGAAGAAAACAAGTTACAATCCGCAAAAGGAACCACTTTTACCTTAGGTGCTCAGTTTATGCTGCTGCTACCATCATATAATCGGCAAATCAGTAAAAAAAAAAAAACGTTCTTTAGTTAGGTGGGAAAAAACCCCAAAGAAATTAAAAATCATAATAGTTCTATTAATAAAAAGAAAGAAGAGTTTAGAAAATTAATTTATCGTCTTTTTTCACTGCAGCCGTTTTAAAGTGCATTAATTTTGTTCAAAACACATTCTGACAACGCGTGTCCTTATGTAAATCCATATCTATTGAAAGAAAATTGCGGTCAATATAATGTATATAACAATTTCGTTTTACATTAATGTATTTCTCTCTTCCTTTTCCTCTCTCTGTTGTGCATCGTTTTTGCGACCGAAAAGTACGAGCACAGCCAATGGCCATTGTTCCCAAGACCTTGATTTAATAAAAACAGCCAATTTCCAAGGTAAATGTAACGTACGCAATTGATGAATAAAAAAGAAATCAGTAGCTCAATCAATATAACACTTACCTGTGGCGATTCTTTTACTTTGAAGTTACATACACAGATTACACCTATCACTTACAACCTGTTGATCAGGTCAATTCCTCAGAAAAACTAGACAACAAGATCGTTAATTGATTTAACTGAGAGGAGATACATTAAACAGGACAACAATAATGATGACCTTTGTGGTGTTGTTGTTTTTATTTAGATGTTTGTTTGTTTGGGGTTTAATGCCATACTCAAGGTTATTTCATTTACATGACGGCGTGCCAGCCCAATCGGTGAAGGAAACCATCGTTAATGACGCTGACAATATACAAGACAGGATAAAACATTTACAAAACATTAACAAAACAAGGCACCACAACAAATCGGCATCCTTTGTCCGTTAGCTCAGATAGCACCAGGGCACAGGAGACAAAAGGTGTCCAGCCTGTCGTTTTATTTTATTTTTAGCGCAATAAATTAGATTTATGTATTTACTTGCTGGTGTTTAATGTTGTACTCACGTGTATTTGTCACTTTTATAACGACCTTGCGTAACCTGTGTAGGTTGGAAAAGTAGGAGGAAATCTAGTATAAAATAACACCCAGCGATCTTCGCAGCCACCTGAAAAATTATCTTATATACCTAAGGTTGACAGGGGCATTCGAACCTTTGTCGGGTACACTGAAGGGGAAGAAAACAAGCTCTAATCCGCAAAGAAACAACTTACCTGACCTTACTCGCTTTTTACTGCGGCTACCATCGTTTCATCGGCAAATCAGTAAAAAAAAAAGAAATTTAAAATCAAAATTGTTCTATTAATAACATTTTTAAAACGTTTAGAAAAAGACTTTATCGATTGAACCGATCAACATATTCTGACAGCACGTGTCCTAATGTAAATCCAAATCTATTTACAGCAAATTACGGTCAATATAATGTATACAACATTTCACCTGAAGTAACATAAAGTAACATCTGACAAGAATCAGACAAATAGGAAGAAATGAATTTTCGTTTTACTTTATTGTATTTCTCTCCCCCTTTTCCCCTCTCTATTGCGCATCGTTTTTGCGGCCGAAAAGTACGAGCACACCCAATGGCCATTGTTCCCATGACCTTGATTTAATAAAAAAAAAAACAGCCAATTTCCAAGGTAAATGTAACGTACGTAATTGACGAATAAAAAATCAATCAGTAGCTCAATCAATATAACACTTTACCTGTGGCGATTCCTTTACTTTGAAGTCACCGACACAGATTACACCTATCACTTACAACCTGTTTTTCATGTCAACTCCTCAGGTAAAGTAGTCAACAAGATCATTCTATAATTGATTTAACTTAGAGGAGATGCATTAAACAGGGCAACAATCATGATGACCTTCGATGTTTTTTTTTACCGTTTTATCGATAACAAACTTCTAGGTTATACGCCAATTTTCTTTACTAGATATTTTTCTTCTACCTTAGACTATTGTGGATTATCAGTGATTGTTTGTTTGGTTCATTGGAGTTTTACTTCGTACTTAAGGTTATTTCACTCATATGACGGTGTGCCAACCAAATGTGTGAAGGAAACAACTTTCAACAACATAGATTATCATTAACACAGACATAGATTATCATTAACACAGATAACGGACAGAGAGGCTACGGGAGAAATTCGCTTACTGATGCCGCTTAACCCATATAGCACCAGGACATTCACAGAAAGCGCCAGACAACCACAATTGTTGAGAAACTGTGTCAGCTGGTGTTCGTCTCATATGATTTCGAATCGTTGGGCACCAGGCAGTACTAAGACGTCTTCGTGATATCTTGGATTTATTATATTTCCAGTGGCTGCCAGGTGGAAAAGACTTAGATTAAGAGGTCGATTTTGGCCAGAAGAGTTTATGATCTGAACCATTTTATTTAAAAATCATTTTAATGTGTTTGCAATTTTTAATGTTTCTTTTAATGATGACTATAATTATTGTACATGAAAGTAAATGATCTGTCTGTTGAGGGATATATAAACAAATATCAGACATTTTGTTTTCGTTATGTGTTTG
Source organism: Katharina tunicata (assembly GCA_032466195.1). Lineage (NCBI taxonomy): Eukaryota > Metazoa > Mollusca > Polyplacophora > Chitonida > Mopaliidae > Katharina > Katharina tunicata. The sequence goes on from JAVFBZ010055640.1 coordinate 4,613, forward strand.
TGGTGTATTTTTTATTATAGTAAAAGAACTCATTATTTTTGTCTCTAGTGGTCGTTTCGCTCAAAACTATTATTCCATCACTTTTGCGTAAGATAATTGCTTTACTTTGGTCTTGCAGAAAGACTACGAAGATCGATTGAGTATAGAGTAAATATTTTTCGACATTGATAACATACTATCGAATCAAGTGTCAAGAAAATAACTACTTACATCAAATACTTTTACGAATCATACAATCATATTGCCTAGTAAAATCTTTCGCCACCAACGCTTTTACCAACATATAAAAATCACGAGTTAAACGACATAATTTGCCAATGGATCTGAAGACAGAGCAGTACCAGTTCACTGTTCGCACGCCTGTGTCTACTGCGGACCGCACTTCTATACATGTCCACATGCACAATAATGTATTTTCATGATACATACTTCTCAATGTTTTTATTATCTCCTAGAAAGTAGTGTTTACCGCCGTGTCAGAACTGTGTCAAAGGACGACGTAACCCCAAGTGTAGATTCGCTGTGTACTTTACCAACAAAAAACAATTTATAATTCGCAAAAATAACTACTTCAATCTTAATTCACTTGTGTTGCTGCTACCATCATAGCTTCAGCAAATCAGTTGAAAAAAAACCCAACAACTTGTTTTATTGGTACTATGTTGATACAATAAATCAGTAAATGTTGATAAAAGGTGAAAATACCTTCATTAAAACAGTTTCTTCATTTGTGATAAACTCCGTTAGAATTGTTTTCCAAGTGCTCGTGTACTTAGCGATCCAAATTCATTAAAACCCTGAACCAGGCCAATATGATATATTGAATATGTTTCTCTATAACAATCATCAAGTAAACTCGGATAAGTACCTGATCGACAAAAGAAAACAACCATCGTTTTACTTTAATCTATTTCTCTATATCTCCCAGAATGCATCCAGCAGCAGACAAATACTTGAACGGACAATCCTAATGCTTTTAATATGTTCCTCATGACCTTCAGGTTCTTTTCACATTCAATATAATGATGTCACTTTCCAGGTAAAGTACCGGTATGCATGAGTCGATTAAAGGTAATTACGGTTTTATCTATGTATCACCTGTGATAATACTGTTACTTTGATGTCGCCAACACAAATTAGACCCATCCCCTACCACATGTTTACAAGGTCAGTCAGTCGGATGAAATCGATAAGTCGTTCAATAACTGGTTCATCAGCAGGCCGGTCAAAACTGGGGATGGCTTTGATACGTACTTTCGTTTTTGTTTTACGACACCTTATGACTATAAATAGCTCTTGGCTATATTTGATCTTTTTAAATTATTACCTACCTCTCCATATTTTTAGTATTATTCGATATCTTTTATCATCTCCTAGGAAGTAAGCTTAGTTTTACCGCCGGTAATGTGTCTTACGACTATTTCCCATCGCAGTAGTGTTTTTTCGTGGCAAAATGTAAACTTCAGAATTCCTTTCAAATTCTTTCGATTTAACAAAAATCATTTGGGCACCGATACGAAGACGGTATAGTAGTATTTGCTTTACGGTTTCCGGTAAAACTGTTTATAATCAGACATGAACGAAAACATAACTCATATAGGCATGTATTTAATATATTAACGACTTGTAATTCATCATCAAAGAAAAGCATTCGGCAGAAGGCGAGATATTCAGCCTTTATCAGGTCTTTCTCTTTTCTTTACTTTGCTGTTATAGAGCTAGTTTGCTCCTTCCTTTGTTTATATAATACGTTTATTAATATATTATTTTATTTTTTCACGAAAGGAAATTTAAATTGTTAGAAGCTGTATACACATCAAAAAGACATTAGAGATGTATTGCTACGTATCATTTAAAAATGATTAATGCGACATATTTAATTGAAAAATTAAAAATTAATAATTTTGCGTAACTATGGATACCATAACTTGTTGGCATGTGATGAAAACAAAATTTCGTGTTGTTGACTATCAAAATAAACGAATTGTTTAAAATTGATGACATTATAAGTGAAGTACCTGGTGTGAGTTTGTAATAAACCCGTTAATTAACAGGTAATTAATAGCTTAGGTTATTAACAGGTAGATAATTAACCTGTTGCTTGGTTCAGTCATAGATTGAAGACCAAACACATATAGATTGAAGACCCCATCGATTGGCATCTTACCTAGTAAAAAAATAATAATAAGAGCATATTTATTTGCCAACATCGAATACGCCACCTAACAATTGGGTGCGGGGATCTGGCATTAATGGCTTGAAGCCTGAATGTACTTTGTAACATAATTTACTTGCACATGTTTAGATAATTGACAATGTTTACTTCACGAGCGAATATTAGGCCTATACCGTGAGATATAAAAGGAAGACAAAAGTGAATAGAAAAGGGTTTATATATCTGAAAAAAATATTCAATAAATATCCACATAAACTGAACACTCTTCATAGTATTAAACCTATGAATAAAACTAATCCTTCTATCGCCTCTGAGAGAAAAACGATACTTTTTACATCATTATATATCAAATGATCCATGATTCCTTCTCGTTTACGGCTTTATATGTAGATTTATCCATTGATTTGACATGTGGATATAAAAAAACAAATCCACCAGTCTGGAGTATTGTTGCTGGCTGATAAATTGCAATTGTAATTCTCATGTTATAGATATTGGGATAATCCTGTAGGTAGTTATTGAATGCCAGTGTAATTATTATTAGCTGGATACATATGTTACGGTTTCGGAACAATGTTTTGATGATGAACCGCAATATTGAGTTCAGGTATAAAGTTATTATTCTATTTCGGAGAGGAATATTAATCTATTCTGAATAGCGTATTACAGGTTATTCTGTGGGGTATATTCAGGCTGTTTTACGGAGTTAACACTAATTAGACCATGAATCTCAGGTCATTGCTTAAAGATCCTAGCTCAGTTTGAATAAACTTTACGTTAAATTGGAACAGAAAGAAAAGAAACTTAATTATTCACTTATTTTTTCGGTTAATTTGTTTAATTTCATGGCAGGTGTTTTTTTTTTATTATGTTATTTATGTATTTATAGTAATGTTTTTTTTTACTATTTATTTATTTAATAATTTGATTGGTGTTCCGCGGTACTCACGAGTATTTCACTGATGGCGACTTTTCGTTGCCGGTGTATCGTGAAAAACCAGGAAGAAACCTGTAAAAACCTTTATTTTATAAATGTATCGATCCGCTAAGAGACACTTAAATTTATGTGACATTTTAAGAACTCAAAATGTTCATGTTGTGATGGTTTCTCTTCCTTCAGAGAATACTTATGTGCTGATTTGTATTTGTCTTAGACGTGGATTTTAAGAGATGATTGGTATGTCATAAACAGATTCCCGCATTTCCTGGGGAAAGAATTACTAACAATTGAATGTTCAAAACGAGAACGTTTATTTGTTCTTTGGAAGCTCTAAATAATAATTTTAACAACATTTCTTTGATGTTAGTAGAAGTACGTGTAATTATAACGTTCTTGACGGCGTCGTGGTGTGTAAACGTGTCCGACATTTCCATGTATATTGCTGTAATACAATGAAGCCAAATTAGAATGAAATAACTGCCATGCAGTTATCTAATGGTTTGTCGACAGACATTTCCCAGGCATTTCTGCTAATTTTCGCAGATTCAGCTACGAACACACACCGAACTACGTGTACATACATTACAAATGATCATCATGGACGAAGAGTACCAGGAATGCCAGCACCGGAACAACTCGCCCAACAGTAAATAGGACGAAGTAATTAAATATGATGCAGTGGTCTGTTAATTATTTGGCTTGTTGATCGATTCATAGATTGGTGCCGAAATGAATTTACATTTTGCTGAGATAAACATCTTGAAAAACAATTGAGCCGAGAGAACATGCACTTAGGCCTTGAGCGCTGATGTAGCAGTCCCTAAAACCTGAAAAGTTCCCGAAGAGTCTTCCGGCAGAATCTAAACGGATACCTTTACGTAGTAAATAATTTTTGTGTGCTTGATTTTCGAATTTTACAGCGTACTTAAAGTCAATTCACTCATATCACAGGGTGACAGCCTATTGCAACAGGTGAAGGAAACCGCCTCAAAGACACAGGTAAATACACCACGGAGCAAGGAAGGGTTTCAAAAGAAGACAACATAACAAATCAGCTTCCCAATTACCATAAATAATGAGAGCACTGTCTATTTACTTCGCGGACAAAAAATGAATGAGATACAAAAATAAGATACGTGTCCATAATTAAAGGTAACTCCAAAAAGAATCCATCGAGAGAAGAATAGTGTAGATTTACAATAGTATAAGAGTTATAAATACAGATAATCCTTCAATTTTAGTTGAGAGATTTTTTAGAAATTTTGTATTTTTCGTCATTATTTGTAAGATAAGCTATATTGATTTCATTTACTCATAAAATAGGCAAATCCGCGATGTCTGGAGTATTGTTACTACGGGTGATAAATTTCCTTACGTATTCAGACTCGGATAACAGTGCAGTTTATTAGCATCATTAATCAACAAGCAATACGGCTTCGGTTATCTCTTAGGTATGGGTATTGTGATAATCGGGATAAGCATAATAATATAGATATATGCTGCAATAAGGGACATTACTAGAAAAAACAAACCAAAATGTAGAGCCAATTAAGGTTGAATTATAGGAGAAATGTTTTGGTTATTGCCGAGGGATACGATCCACTAGTTCCTGACTCATATTGATGCTTATCCAATTTGACTTGGATTCAAACGTTTCAAATTTCATTTAGTTACACGTATATGCACTTCGGGTAGTCAGTACTTCTTTTTTTGGGGGGGTCGCTGGCTGGTCTCGAAAACGTCGTAACATAAATTCAAAGGAAGTTGTCATCATACAGATAATTTAGTATTGTGATTAGTGACTTTAGTGGTGAAACCTTTTTGCATTCCATTATTCATCTTCGCTACCCAATAGATTTATTCCGAGGGACTCTGGATTTCAACCCTTGGCGGACCAAGTGTGTACTGTTAATGTAATGAAAAGCATTATTGGTCTATAGCTGTACATTTAATGCTGTAGCGAACAGCCTCACGATAAAATGGTGGACAAAATACGTTGGGTGTTTATACAGAGGACAGCGAGTTACTTACGTAAACATGAACACCTGTTGGATCTACATAGCATGGCAACAAGAACAACAACAAGTAGGAAATTTCGGTGATGTATCCAATTAAATCCACTGATGTCCGTTAATAAATATAAGGTCTATAAGGCATTAATTCACTTAACAAATTTACATTGGATCCCACGTCGCTTTGTCGAATGCATTTTTTATAACAGGTTGTCTGGAAAAGAGAAAAGCGTTTAACCGGAGATGGATTTGTCGACTTTCAATTAACACACGGACGAATAGATCGGATAGTGGAGACGGAATGTTGAAATATTTAATAA
>JAVFBZ010055651.1:0-10060 GCA_032466195.1 Katharina tunicata
GCGAGATTGATACGCAGTCCGACCTCAGACAACGAGAGCTGATACAATGGCGCGTACCCGCACTGTCATTATAATCTCTTTATGCTCAAATATTTAACAGGCAAAATGGCATGTCACCAGTTGTGCAAAGCTCTGTTAAGCCAGTTAGATAGCGTTGCGTAACAAATAAGTAACGGTGACGCCATAAAAGAAAAAAAAAATGGTTGTTATACGTAACGTCATCTAACTGGTCGTTTAAGTTTTTAACAACTTAATTCCCCATACGGTCCATATGTTATATAACGTGACGCTTTCCAGCCTCACGATTGGTCGCCATGAATTCCAGCCGCAGTATATGGAGCTGTAAATGCGTGTATTCAAAGTTCAGACAAAAAATTGGTGGGTATGAGCCGGCTCTGATTTCGGTTTGCGTTTACACGGCAGAAAAAGGTGGACTAAATCTGATCCGGATTAGAATAGTCCGCCTTTTTTGACCCATCAAATTTAATGGGTAAACAATAATCTGCATCAGTTTAGTTCACCTATATACAGATGACGTTCTTGGAATGCCGTGACGTTAGCTGGCATCAGAGCTTGCATTTTTAGTTCGCCAATTAATGGCGGTTTGCGGTTTGACTTCCCTGCCAGCAAGCTGTCAATGTAATATTGGCACACTGCCAGCTAGCTTGAGTGAACGGCGATAAAATGGAAAAACGTCACGGCATTCCAAGAACACCACCTGTAGGCGAACTAAACTGATTACCGCACGGTGTTTTATCTGAACTAAATAGCTTTTCGTGTACCGCATGACGCTAACATTGCCGATCCGAGCGCATGGTCTATTACACTTACCATACTCAGAACATATTCTCATAATACTGCTGAAGATGTTTTTGTTTTCATCTAGTTTAAATTCGCCGAAGGGCCAGACAATAACTTTTATGATGAAGACGTTCATTGTCAATGTCTATGTATAGCTTTACTAGTCTAAAGGAATATATACAAACTTCTTCTTCCAAGCGTACTATATGTTCTCTGGAGCAGGTGGTGAGTTATGGAAGCCTTGCATGGCCATCGCTCCTTTCGCGCTGAAAATATAAACGTTTCGTCATATTGAGAAGGTGACCTCACTCTGTTTCCGTACTTTGTTGGCAGCAATCGTCAACCCTCTTATCACTCGTCATATCTAAAATAGGTCGAGCTGTCTTCTTTAAGAGGTACATGTATATAGAAGTCGAGACCCTTAGAATAACATAATATATGGATATTCAGGTTTTGGTATATTTTCGACGCATCGTTTCGGCCTAGATGCTAAGACCGTTTTCAAGCAATGAAAAGACGGCGTAAGCAACACTGCTAAAAAACGGTCTTAGCCTCTAGGCCGAAACGTTGCGCCGAAAATATACCGGAAGTTGAATATCCATAATATCTTATGTAATTCTAGGTCGAGCTAGGTATAAAGGAGCCCATTAAAACTATTTCCGGGTTTTCAACCATACACTGGGAACGCAAAGTCATTATATATAAGTACCACATTAAACATCGGTCAAATAAATAAATTTAAAAAAAGCTTTAATACTACCAGGCCATGTTGCGTCCGGTTAAGTTGTGCATTGGATAGCTAGGTGCGTTTATGTTATGTAAACGTATCGAAAAGCCACAGCAGATCTACCGGTAGAGGATAAAGATAAAAGTTGTGCATGCAACTTACCTCACTTTAGGTGGGCAAGAAATATATCTTTAAAGACAAGGAAAAGAAGAAAAAAAAGTTGTACTCAAATTATAGACCATAGCAATGTTACATTTTTTTTGTAGAATTCGTCGTTTTCCACTGAAACACACTTGAATTGAAATAATAAGGTAAAATGTACGGTGGACTTTTAAGCTAAAAGCCACGATGTTCCAATCTCGTAAGTCATAAATTTGTTATGGAAAATTGGAGAAAATTTGGTTAATTATCAATTCTTCCGTCCGAATGATCATCAATAAGTACATTAAAGTTTAATAGGCCGAAATGTTAATCCATTCAATTTGTATCGTCTCGGGTGTTAAAAATTTCCTCCATACATCACTGTGAAGTATCCTTTATATTATATCGGATCCGTGTTTTAATAACTCGGCAACTCCACATTACCATTATTTCCTTGGACATTCCATCATTTCTGGTTTTCTCTGCTATAACATGAAACATTTAACACACGGAGTTATGTTAATCCGTTGAACGAAATACGCTTTGTTTTGTTATAATCGGAAGCGTATTGTGTGACAGGTGACATAAAAACATTTATATTTATTTATAAATGCAGAAGAAAAAGTTTGCTTGCCTCCACCTTGATTCATTTATAGATACGGATATAAAAAACAAAACATAGGATATAATTCTGAGCAGAAATGATAGATTGTTATCGGAATCTTGTGTATTGACATTAGCTTTGCCTTAATCACTGATCCTTATCTATAATTATTTACATGTAACCTCTAGCATTACTCTCATGATGGCAAAATAAAGAATCGAAAAATTAAGATAAAAATGAGGTTTTCGTTCTTTGGACTCGCGCTGTAAACAATAAAACGAACGTGTCTCGAATAGTATTTAATATCTATACATTGGTTGGCTGCCATTTTAAGTAATAGCAGGTGGTTGGGTGGAAATCTCCTGTGCCTTGGTGCTCTTTGAGCTAAGAGGCATCAGGACGATGATTCGTCGTGGTGTCCTGTAAATCAATCATGGCGTATTCTGTGTTGCCAGCGTCGTTTGGGGTGATATCCTCCACCGATTGAGCTGGCACTCCATCATACGAGTGACATGACCATAAAGTGATGGAAAGTTCAAGCAATTGTCGCACACCATGTGAAAGACTGTTACTTTCTCTTTCCAACACATTTTTTTTCTCATTTTTTCGGCGCGTAATTACCACGCATGGCACTACAGAATATACACGGTTGTTTGATGTGTAGCAAGTGCAAAATAGGCGCCATGTTTTAGAGCCTTAGCCAATCAGAATGCGGATAGCGGTCAGCTGACTACATTCTGGTGCATCAAAGGGATAAAGGCTGACAGATGAATACACAGATCATATATGCAAGAAAAAGAGTGAGCTATGTTTTTGTGCGATTTTGCCGGATTTAATCATCTATTGCCTTGTTACTTTGAATCATGTGATTGCTTTATATCCATAGAATGCCTTGGGGTATACAGAATTCCACAACTATACCTTCATGTTCGGTGGTAGGGTATCAGGTTAAATCGTCCACAGACCAACTCGTCCACACCCTTTTCCATACATCTAGGCGGTTTACACCTCTAGAGTATCCCTTTCCAGTTCTCCAGTTATATTTTGATAGTGTCTCTAACACCAACGTTAGACCCACCTCCACGGTGGATAAGCTATTTTGATAGTGTATCTAACACCTACGTTAATAAGAACCCCCCACTGTGAATTATAACCAACGAACACCTGCCATTTCATATACAACGGCTTCACATATCAATGTGTTAATTTGCGTGTTTAATGTATTTATTTTAACCCACATAAGTCGACTGTGTTGTCAGGCCTCCAGGGTTTGGACTGATGCAATAATTGACATAAATCAGGTCAACTGGACAATCAAATTAATTATTATTAACACTGACGTCGTGGCTCCAGAAGACCAGATTTATGTCAATTATTGTAGTGTATTATTGAATACAATTTTAGTCGACTTAAAGAGTTAAATTTCGTTTATTTAAAATGTGCGAAAGGGATAACCCTACTGTGAGTTAGAAGACCACAACTACGGTACATCAGGCAATTCACACATCTTGAAACTATATTACTATCCTCCCTCTATAACGAGCTGGCAACGAATTAGCCTAAAGCTTGTTTTTAAAAGGCAAGAACTGTATTATTCCTTCTGCCTTACTAAATGTGTGAATATAACAAAGCTCGTGGATTTTTATTTTAAGCGTGCTATAATATATTTTTACAGGCAGTGTTTTCACCATGACAAATATATTTTAATTAATTCTCACCATCTGAGACTAAATTTGCTACTGGCTAACTTTTCACGACGGCACCGACATTCGATTTCCCGAAATTTTTACCTACTAGTCGTTCTCAATGACGCCATGGAAAGGCCACTATGGCTGCGCTCTCAATCTGAATAGTCGGTTGTACATAATAAGTTTTCCCACTGTTGAATCGCATTATACACAAGGCTGGTTTATTGCAACGCAAACCTTAATAGCAAGTCTTTTTATTTGTTAACAGTTAAATCTTTAGCTGCCCATCCCTTTAAGTACGACATAAAACCCCAATGAAACAAACCATTTAAGTAATATAAGATGTAATCAAACACAATAAGAACATATAGATTTCCCTGTTACGATTGATTGATGGAAAGATTGAATGGTGTTACGCCGTGTTCCAGAGTATTTCACTTACGTGAAGAAGGTGTATTCCAACATTAAACAAACTGTGTGACGTCACTTCACTATTGTGAGCTCCGTTGAAAAGATGATGTTCCTCCAGTATGACAACATGCTTGTGAACTCTAAGCATTCTTTTAAATTAAAAAAAATGACCGCAAAGTAGGATTTCCTTCGACTAAACGTTCATTTTATTGAGCTGAATAGACTACTCTCTGCTATTGATTTCCTTGTTTGAAATTGTGGTTTTAGGGCCGCTCCCCTGGTATGAATTTCGCGGCCCTATTGATTTCCAATAAATAATCGTTTTCTTAAATTTCTTTACAGACACAGAATCACGTGACACATGACTTCCTGTGGAGTGAAGGTATCCGCTCATCTCAGTGGCCGGGTCAGATAAAAATGGTGGAAAATAGCACATCTACGTGGAATTTGAGTAACAATGACTTCACAGACTTTACCTACAACGATACCCTATGGGACGATTTAAAAACCAATAATTATCCCGTACCGTCTTACACGATTGTCGCCCTTGTTCTCAGTGTTTCGTCGTTGTTATTAAACATTCTATCACTGTTGGCCATCTTAAACGCTCCAGGTAGGTCAAGTGCGCAGCTCAGATTGGCCGGAAGTCTTACTATGGCTGATGCCGTCATAGCTCTCAGTGTCTTCCTTCATTCCATAATAAGATCCGTTTCACGAGGATCCATTGTGTCGGATCCCAACAGAACTCTCTCATCGTGTACCATTGTTTTCAGTTTTGCCCTTAACGTCTCCGGCCATCTTATTTGCTTATTTAATTTACTTGCTATGGGATTGGACCATTATATTGCAATTTTACTACCCCTAAGGTACGCAAGTATTGTGACAAAAAGAAGGACTCGCTATGTGATAATTGGGTTCTGGATTCTTGCCTTATTCGGAGGATTTTCTGTGTTTTTCTCCGCCCTTCATGCATACACGAACTCGGGGCATCGGGACTACTGCGAAGCCGCCGTGCACAATGACTACTACTCCGAGTATTTAGTATTTGCAGTGGCTGCCGTCAGTTTATTTGTTTTGTCTTTCACCTATGTATCTGTGCTACTTGAAGTTAAGAGGACCCATCGTCGTGGTGCCTGCAGCGATCGGGATCGTAAAAATCGGAAGACTCTGTGGACAACCTTGTTAATTCTTGGCACGTTCGTGTTTCTCTGGGGACCATCCTGTGCTTTCAACGTCACCATGGTCTTCTTGGTAGCAAGGAAGCCAGACGCCGTCAGAAACTCGTTCTTGATTCTCTTACAAGTTGGCCAGTACCTATATTGCCTGATGCTGTTTAACTGTCTGGCGGATCCAATCATCTACGCAATCAGGGTTCCAGACGTTAAACTAGGATACAAAATGATGTTCTGGAAAGTCAAATTTGCATTGCAGAAGTGGTGTCGACCTGAAGGCACACATTCTGGCTTGACGATTCGAACCCGATGGTCGCAGCAATTTTCCCATCCTCTTTTACCCAGACGCTCGCTGCAAAGGTCCCAGAGCGTTCAAACTAATGTGGACGACAGCACACCAATTTGACCTTTAAACCTTTGATCTGAAATTGCTGTGTATTGAATAGAGAAAAGATATAATGACATGATCTCATATCAAACACCTTCGTATGGTGGGGGGTTATAATCAATTTTGTTGAAAGAATTCCCTAGGTTAGTTCTGGCAAAAGGACAATTAACATAAGCGGCGGTTACAAGGGCTTCGAAAAGGTGAACTAAACTTTTTTAGTTCGTCAATTAATGACGCTTTGCAGTTAAATGACACTTTTGACAGGCCTGCCAGCAAGCATAGAGGGAATCTTGGTACACTGCCAGCTAGCTTGAGCGAGCGGCTACACAGCAGAGGCGCGTTTGTGTTATCCGTGCATATCTTCTTATTTGGAAAATAATTCATGCAGATACCGAAAATCGTCCGGAAATAGCCGAAGCTGTTCGGCCAGATGTTACAATTGAAAGCACATGTTGTCAAATGCTAACCCTAACACCTAACCCTAAGTCCTTTTTACAGATTGATTAATTTTTAACTTACCCTAACACCTAACCCTAAGTCCCTTTTACAGATTGATAAATTTTTTACTTTGAAAATGTTCAGTTGTTGTTTATATGTCTATAAACAAGTCATCAAATCACCGACAAAACTACGAGAGTTATCGTTCGTTCCACTGTAATCAAACCATTCCATTCCAACCTCATCATATCCAAATAAGGAGATATGCACGGATAACCGCGGCTTTATTAGTATTTTTACACAACAAAATAGTATAACCAAATAAATTCCCTAAAGGGAAATTGGCAGGAACATTTGATTTTACAATTGATCGATCAGGAGAGATTTTTGTGAGTTAAAATTTGATTAATAAAGTTTAAATACGAGATAAATCGGATACATTTGACAAGTGATATTTAAACGTTTACTTGTTACCGGTGCTAATTTTGACCTTTAATAATTTACACGTTTGTTAACTGTATTGTCATGCTCTTAGTGTATTAAAAGAAACATTAAATGTTTGTCATTTCGTTTGAGACACTTCAAACCACCGATTCCACCCAGCGATTGTGTCAAAATTTGTGATTGTGATAAAACACTACAAGTGTAATTTTAATAAAGCAAAAGGATCAGTTACATTACAACTGAGTTTGGTTTATTTATAAAATGGTGGTTAAATTAAAACTCAAAGGCATTTAACTTATATCACGACCTTGAATTGTCTGTATTTTGCAGTAAACCAGGAAGGAACCTCGCAAAGCAGGAACACACGAAGGACATACGCTCGGTCAGTGAGAACATAAAGTCCTTTGAAATCAGACAGGAAATGACCTGAATTAATCTGTATGAACATAGGCCTATATGGAAAACTTTGTTTATCATAGCGGGTGGTTGGATGAGAGCCTGGTTCCATGATGCTCTCTAAACTAAGGAGCATCAGGAAGCCGACTTGGTGTGGTCTCCCGTCTTGTAAATGTAACGTTTACCGTCTACTGTTTTGTAAAGAGCGTTAAGAATGGATTCCTTCACCCATTGAACTGCATGGCACGCCGTCATATATGAGTGAAACAACCTTTAGTACGGCGTAAAAACCCAATCAAACAAACTATTGGTTGTCGTAGTGGGCTTTGGTCAACCAACCAGCTTAATTCTGGCTTTACGATATTTATATTTGAGGCGGATAAAGTCATGTCTTCTTGTGCCTCAAAAGGTAGTTTCATACACATAATAGATATATGGTTTTCGACAAATTCTGAATTCATTAGGATCCGTACTAATTAGAATTACTTTTCACACGTTCTGACACCGAAACGTCTCTCGTCATTATCATTTTTGTGTTATTTTATTCAAATTTTTGTTTACCATTGGTTGTATTCGTTATAAAAGGTATCTCTGCGCGTAAAAGACTTTGCAATGGGTGTTGATAAAAAACGGAGAGGAAACGCAGTAAGATAAGAAAAGCGCGCACACAACGCAAATGACTCTCTCACCACAGCCTTAAAGTTCCCTAGACAAGAGTTGTATTCTGAGCTACGCTCCATTAGGTTTACAACCCTTGGCGGACCAAGTATCTATTACCAGAATGTACAGTGGCGCCTTCTGTGAATAAAATGACATAAGTTTGAATTAACTCCCCCTGTTCAATTTCATCCAAGCAATCAAAAATGCGCGTACAACTTCCATACCATCATTATGACGTCACCCAAACTGCTCGAGTCAATAACCTCACGTAAATTCTGATTGGTGCCAATAAATGAACCAATGAATTGCGCAGCTGTAAATTCTGGTTATGGATGCTCGGGCCGCCGAGAATTGTAATGTGGAATACAACTTTTAGTTAGCGTATAAGAGACATAGCGGGACTTCTCTCATGCACTTACCCAGCTTCTATAGATATTATCGCACATGTGATTTAAAAAAAAAAACTATTTGAGTTTGATCACATTCTGCTAAAGGAGAAATTCGCGGGTGAAGCATATATGCTGATCACTAACTGATTAAAAATTTGTTGTGAGGCTTCCCCGTCAGTTGTAATGGCGAACGTATACAGTCTAATCGAGTATGCTAACATGACTTTCGAAAAAGTTAGGTTCCATATTCAGAAGCATTTTATTACCATATAGACTGTTTCTTTATCTGTTTCATCGTATCTAGTACTAATTACGATTTCGGTACATATATGCAGAACCCAATCCACTCAGACGTCCTCGAATGTACTGCGCACATCACCTCGGACATGATACTATCGTCACCATTTTGGTCGGAACTTTTTCACAGCCTTCGGGTAAAACTGCCACTGTAGACTGATTCCACAAGTTCCATTTGTTTTATGTTAAGAAAATAATAAACTGTACTTTGTGCATCTAAAACCACATGAAATTCGCTCGGTAAATAAGCTTCTGGCGAACAAAGTATAAGATTTTTAGGCAAATCCATACACCTATCACGACCGATCTGATGACACCACAGTAACGAGAAAAACACGAAGGCTAGCCAATTGGAACCTAACCTGTGCCAGAAATATTGTTCCTTGAGTCTCTTTAAAGATTGGAAAACATTGTCCGGAAACCATTGGTATGTCGAACATCGTTTAGCTTCGGTTTTACAGCGAAGATGTCCGAATCTAAGCTTGTTTGTATCACCTAGCCATTTTCTCTCTTATATATTCCCTCCTGTTTTGCCGGATTTTGCATTTTAAAGTTAAAGCTAAACTACATGTCACAGTATAAACCAGAAACGAATGTGCATGGTAGTAAGATACACAAAGATTTTTCTAATCACAGGTGCGACAAATCCATGAAAACATGATAATTAAATTAAACACATTTTAATTTTAACAATGAAATATATATATTGTGACGCAATTTTCCTGTGAGAAACTAGATGGCACATTGATACCGGCATAGGCCTACCTTAGAGGTGAACCACACGCATAATATTCCCGAATATAATGTTCAGAATGATCGAAACCAACACAAATAGTGGTCTACTACTTTAATACATCGCCGTCATATAAGTGAAATGCCCTTGAGCACGGCGTTAAACACCAATCAATCAATCAATCAATCCATCAATCAACCTAAACAGATTTTAAGGAACACGGCAATTGAATTCTGAATCAACACCTTTCTTCTGCTTCTGTAGCAGCCCAACACGTTGCGGGAAGAATGACGAGAATCCGTAAGTTCTTTTCAGTCTGTTCCGAGAAAATCGATTGATTGGACTGATCAATGTTTTCAATTAACGCTGTGCTAAAGGGTATTTCAATGGTGGATGATTTCCTCCAGCGCATCATAAGTTCTCTCAGCGTGTTTTTTTTTAGAAAACGAAGTGAATATTTTCTAGGACCGAAATATTTTATGCTGTCTAAAATATTTTATGTTGTCTATGCAAGTTTTTGTGTTCGCTCCACTCAAATTTGTCTTCTTGCTAAAATTTATTTTGTGTTATCCCTGAGAGATTTTGTCTTCACTGTAATGAAATTATGTTCACTTAATAAAAAAGCCGGGGAACGTCTTTTCGGTGTGTCATGCGCAGTAGCCATTAAGAATAGGTCACTTTTTATGTATAAATATTGTAATTGTAATGCTTTATTTTTTTCCAGAGGATTACACACAGTCAAGAGACTACTAGGTGGTCTCCTCTATAGGA
>JAVFBZ010055662.1:0-10060 GCA_032466195.1 Katharina tunicata
AAAATTTTGGCCCCCCCCCCCCCCCCAATCTTTAGTATTCACCTCTTATAACAAGGCTCAAATTTCTTAAACATACGCATAGGTAGGCCAACAGCGTTTTTATATTTTTGTCACGAGTAATCACACTGGCACAGGGATACCGACTAATTAAATCGAATCATCTCATGTTCTAGATAAATTCTTACTGACAAGTTTCTTTATATATATCATTGACTATTAAGCAACAAATAGACAACACTTACCAGTGGCAACAGCACATATACAACTTGAATACAAAATCCAGCGCTTTCTAAAGTCAGGAATAGTAGAGGCGAAGGTGTACACCAATAAGATAGCCAAGGAGAGAGCGGCGGAAGCAAAGGCAGCTGTTACCAACACAATAAAGGCAGAATACCAAGCTGCAATTAGAGAACACAATCATACACACATAGAAATCACATTATAGTGAAGCTTATAATTACACTGGGATAGTTACCTCCAACACAATTTATATTAATTAAACGATCACACAAAAGTTTGTTCCCAAATCGCTCATTATAAAATGTGTGAGAATCTTTGGCAGGTTGATTATATCCCTCAGCGAAAATACTAACCAGTGGTATGTAGGAGGGGTCTACAGGCCCCAAATTCACACTCCTGCCACAGGCCCCAGGTGTCATGGCCGTGTCGACTTTCAATCCAGTTCGGCGTCACAAATGATGCCAGCAACAAAACAAACCCAGTGGCGTAAAATACCAGCGCTACGTTTACCGGACGCCGAATGTTAGTCATTCTCTTTGCCGTTTGTTCTTAGCATTTTTTCACAAACTTACAGTCAGTTGGTGTTCGAGAGTACGATATTTGCCTCTTCATCCAATGAGTCCGAAAACAGTATTTCTTCAACTTGAAACAGGCTGGAAGATATCAAAGGCTGCAGACGGGAGATTATGTTTGTGACTTGCAGAAGTTTTGGAGTAAAAACTAGTAATTTTAATAAATGTTGTAAATGGAAGATACCGTGTGTTGAAAAGGACGCTATTCACAGTCAGGCACTGTAGGAAGATACGAGTGGTGAATCTGCAAAATATTAAATGTTGTGAACTGGAGGTTGTCTATTGCTGGAACTGGACTATATCAGTTATCTCAAATCCGGATGTTGTTTGTCCATCGTTGATGAAATTGTCCACTGGTTCAGTCGGTATACTGACTATCACAACTACAAGGTTGGAGTGTTGGAACTGACCGACTTTCCTTTTCAAAACTGGATAATACCAATTGCTGAAACTGACTCACGTTGACTATGAAAGCTAGGAATCCGTACTCTCGCAATTGACCGATTTTGATTTTCACACGTGGATGATGCCGATTGTTCAATCTGGCCAACGCTGAATGTAAAATATCCGGAGTGTTGCAAGCTGTCTAATTTTGACCCCACTGTTGAAACTGGAACATGTCAACTGCAAAAACTTGAAGTGGCTAACTGCTGCAGCGGATACAGGTAGGGCCTCATTATGGTAGGGCTATGTTTAGATCTACAAAACGTTCCTCATCCATATATTCGAGCAAGACCATTGGACATTTGACATCATTATCTCTATTCACAAATGCGAGTGTATCTAACATGAGCAGTACGACCAGTTGAGACTAACATGGAGCTTCTGTAAAGTAAATGGCTATAAACCGAGGTGTTTATGTAGCGAAACAGCTGGTAGTCTTGTCATTTGTTCATTTTTAAATATAACAGCTAAAAAACCATAGGCCACTGATTTTAATCTTGTCTACAAGCCTGGGTTAAACAGCCGGGTTAGCATGCTGGTTTGAATTAAACGTTCAAATTATGATGGCTTGATATAAATAGATTTTTACAAGGTATACTGCTTGCACTTAGGCTTGTGGGTGCTAATTCCGGTCTCTGTCGATGATAAAAATCTGAAACTCGACAACACTGTATCTAATACGGTGATTTATGACATCCCTCACAAGAGACCTGAGCTATACAACGCGTGGAATCGCTATGTGATTGTGTAATCACTCGACAACACTGTAGTGATCAAATAAGGTGATTTATGACATCCCTCACAAGAGACCTGAGCTATACAGCGCGTGGAATCGCTATGTGATGAAGTAATGTCTCGACAATAACACTGTGGTGATCTAATAAGGTGATTTATGGCATCCCTCACAAGAGACCTGAGCTATACAGCGCGTGGAATCGCTATGTGATGGTGTAATCACTCGACAACACTGTAGTGATCAAATAAGGTGATTTGTGACATCCTTCACAAGAGACCTGAGCTATACAGCGCGTAGAATCGCTATGTGATGAAGTAATGACTTGACAACACTGTAGTGATCTAATTAGGTGATTTATGACATCCCTCACAAGAGACCTGAGCTATACAGCGCGAGGAATCGCTATGTGATGATGTAATGACTTGACAACACTGTAGTTATCTTATAAGGTGATTTATGACATCCTTTACAAAAGGCCTGAGCTATACAGCGCGTAGTCCTAGAATCTGGACTCTTGGGTATGAGCTCCAGATCCCGTGAGCTATACAGCGCGTGGACTCGCCATGTGATCGTTTAAAGCACGTGCACTGGGAGAGTGGACAGATAAGTGAGAGCAAAGTAATCGCTGGTGCATTCTCCATAAGGCGTTCGATCAATTCCATGCACCCAACCAAGTCCACTGGAGAAATAGAACCAGTGTGTTATATAAACAAAAACCGACCAGCGAACCGCCACACTGCTCTCATATATGTATTCCGTGGTATAGTAATCCCGATAGACTACTAACCTCTGTATCTACGACACTGCATGCATCCTGAGGTATATAGTAGCCGAAGTGAACAAAACGTAATTTTCTCGATCATAGTTAATATGTGATGGTTTATAGCTTTAAGAAAGTAATGATATAAAAAAAAATGGAACTTTTTAATGAAGATGGAAAAAGTCATGTACAGCCATTTAGGGTTTCAGTAATATAAGAAAATTTGTAGGGTCAATTAATCGAGTATGCTTAGTTGCACAAGAATTTTGAAAGTCAGATTTATCTCCGGACCATGCATTCTTAACAGATATATTGTTTAAATACTGAAATGATAATATGTAGTCCAAACTGCGACCCATCCTTGGATAGTGACAGTTCGTGACAAAAAGCGCACTATAGAGAAGCGCTGACATAAACATCTACATGCTGTAAAACTGGAGTGGGTCTTTATCATGCATTGATACTAAACGTGTTCAACCTTAGATTGAGGGCCAAATTACCAATAATTATCAACCTGAGAGTAACACGAGTGTCATGTAGTGTTGGTGGTATTTGGTTAGAACTTTAGGTTCACGCATCAAACTATTTTATTCATTTGTATACTTTTGCGTTTTACTTTTGTAACAACAAATTAAAAGTTGTTGGTATGAGGGTTCACCAGGTCACGTGGTTTAGGGCACCACTTCTCAGGGACACAGACAGGAAACTCGGGAATCAAGTAACAGATAATACTTTATAACGAGAAAACTCGGGTCGATTTTACGCCCCTTAAGGTTGTCGAGGCTGATGGAACCTCTAATCTACCTTCGAATCCATAAAATTATAGGCATTTTCCAATTTTCAGATATGGTATCGATGGTAACAATAAGAATTAAATGGACAAAACAACATATAGGCCTGGATTTCGACTGAAAGTCCGGTTTATATGTCAGAAATCGAGGAAGACAACGACTCAAATAAATCACATGTATTAATGCACAGAGATTCAAGTTAGTTCTACTGATCTTATAACTTCTGGATTTATTGACCAGCAACGTTTCAATGCAGATACTTTCCCGGTTATGAAGATGAAAAGATATTTTTATACATTAGCATATAAAATCTCTGCTATAGCTAGTATCAGCATACAAACGTTACTGGACATTAAATCAAGAAGCTAAGATTCCACGAAAGTATTGTTCTATTTTTATCTTATATTGATAACACCACTGAACACTGGTACAAGGTTTTTGCATACATGCTGCTACGAACACATCCCCGACATCAGCAAACCCAATGAGACAAGAAAGGTATGTTTTATAAATAGAGTTCTGCAATGTTCCTGGGCAGTTGAGTTCTATGTACCAAAGGTATGTGTGTGAAGAGAATAGCTATGATCTTGCACTGCGGGTCGTTCCGTCCTCTTCTTCCATCCAGCATCATGACTGTGTAGATAGTGTATTTATGTAGACCTATACATACCTATAGCTTTGTGGTTCATGTATAAATGCGGGTTGTTGTAATATTAAACAAGACTTGCTCCAGTTTGATGAAGAAGACATGAGATATATCTAGTGGCGATAGAAGACTGGGGGAAATCAAAACACAAGGGAAGACTCTTACTCTATTGACATTTATATTCGGCCATCATGCTAACGCTATTTATATTACAGGCTGAATTCAATACTTTTAATCAAACATGTTATCACGGAACGTCGGTTTAAAGAGATTTTATCCAAAAACAAAGTCACCACGGAAGGACGGCTTGAAGGGTGTTTATCTAACAAATATAAATTGGAAAGGACAGCTTTTAGAAAGGGCGGCAATACGTCATAGTCATCACATATATAACGGTAGAATCTAGCGTTTTGATCAACAGGCAATCACTAGATTAAATGCAGCATCACAAGTTTAAAACGAGCAAGTCATAAAGGAAGGACCGCATGAAGAGTTTTGTTGAAACAAGTCACCCAGGAAGAATGGCTTCCAGTTTGTTTGTGTGATTGATTGATTGGGTTTTAAGCCGTATACTCAAGGTTAAATCACTCAGATTACGGCATGCCAGCCCTATCGATCAAATTAACCACCGTATACGACACTGCAAACATCAAATACACCATAAAGCATTTACAGGCCAAAACCAGGACACCATGCACAAGATATTGGCTTTCTCATGACCATTATTTCAGAGAGAACAGGGACACAGGAGGCTCTCGCCCAACCACCCCCGACGGCATACAGTTTGATAAAAAAAAGTAATCGCGCAAGTGCGACTGAGACAAAAACTCTTTATTACGCCTAGATCAGAGTATTTTGTTTGCAATCCGATTTTTCAATTGCGACATCTATACGATTTCGTATTAGATTGAACATGCACCTAATCAATCTCTACCAGAGTAATCATTTCTTACAGTCTCTTTTTAATAAAGCAAAAAGAGAGTGTAAGGAGCGACAACTCACGTAGAGATTGGCACCTCATTCTAGTTCAACATCGCCTATCTCCGGTATCTTCCGTCCCCTACTATTATCGGCTATTTTTTTCGCCCATTAGCGGTATATTTACCGCTGCAGACAAAACATGTATCGCTTGAAATAAACGTATCCTATAGGACATCAAGTGCATTCCGAGCCCATAAAATCGAGATAGAGCAGGAAAACGGCAAAGAAAACGAAGAAATAAAATAGAGCTATTTAGCATAACATTAGGCCGAAATGACCAATGCAACTAGAGAATCAAGCTTGTCGCGTAAAAGAGTTTAAATTTCTTAATTAATCAGGTCAAGCGACAGCAGCCTCGCTATGACGTTCACAGCTATATTCAAAATGTCAGGTCAAGCGACAGCAGCCTCGCTATGACGTTCACAGCTATATTCAAAATGTCTAGTCATTTTATACAAGGTCCGTCACCGAAGTGAATCAATGGACTATTTTAAATACTAGTAAATGATTGGGACCTAATAAACTGTAAAAAAAAGTGTTTTAAACCAGCACACTTTATAAACAGATTTTGTCCCCTCTTTTTTAAACGCTTTTCTGTCTTAATAGAAACACTTTGATGCACTCAAGGGAAACGCTTTTTGTGTACTAAACACTTAAGTGCTTTAAAACAAAACACGTCATTAACATATTTAAAGGTGTTTTTTTACAATCAGTATAGCGCTATCTTCAAAACGCTTCAGTGTTTTATTTAAAAACATTAACGTGTTTTAATTGAGACACTTTTAAAAGTGTTAAGTACCATGCTACTGTTTTAGAAGTATGGATCAAATATGTTTATGAAGAGTCAGTTTTAAAGCACTTTTAAAACACGTGTTAAGTACGCAAAAGGTGTTTCTATTGAGGCAGAAAAGTGTTTTATTAGAACAATAATGTTTATAAAGTGGGGACAAAATCTGTTTATAAAGTGTGTTGGTTTAAAACACTTTTATTTCACAGTTTACAAACTTGACAGTCTGCAAACGACGTCACGTAGAATGACGTAAAGAATAAACACACCTGGCGAACTACCAATGTCGTCAAATAGAATAACATATTTGATTGGCATTTAGAAGCTGGTTGTTGATAATAAAACACGAATACTATATGGATTTTCAATATTAATATAACAAGAAGTTGAAAATCCATAGAGTATTCGTGATTTATTATCAAATAGAATAACGTGAAGAAAGTATGCGTTTTCGAAATGGGATCATATTTAAATGGCGTGACGCTGTACACGCGACATAACTAGGTCATTCATATTACGTCAGTACACAGCAAAGGACAATCAGACTGGACGGTGCACATTTTTTTTTCCTTATATTTGCAAACGTATTGGCTCTTCTGGGTAATAAAATAGATATGACGTTTCTTTGTTGGAGAGTATGCTACATACGAAATATTTACATAGTCAAATCAAAAAGCTCGACGGATATTACCAAACTGACCGCTAAATACTTCGTATGTATATCCTCCAGCAAACGTCAGTATTACACTAGTTATGACGTTTGTTGGAGGGTACATACGAAGTATTTACATGGTCAGGTTGTTTATATCAGTCAAATCTAAAAGCTCGACGGATATAACCAAACTAACCACGTAAATGCTTCGTATGTATATCCTCCAGCAAACGTCAGTATTATCATATTTACCGGCAATAGTGACGAAAATGTATAGAAAATTTGTATGCAAAACGAACATATTCAGTGGACTAGTGGATCTCTTCCAAATTCCAGCGGACAGTGGCCAACAGATACATCCATTTTCCAAATCAATTATCTGTTTATTTATTTCATTGTTGTTTGACATCGTACTCAATGGTGTTTCACTTATATGACAATTTTGAGATGCCGGTGGATGGAAGCTTAACGGGAAGAAACCTTTTCGCAACCACTGGTACTACGAATACACCAAGTCGTTTTTGTATTATCCGGGTACGTACCGATTTCAGTAGGACTTCATCTTCTATATAAGTAGGCCTGGAGCGATTTTCTACCTTGCAGATTGTAACTCTTCTCAAAAGCATATACTTTCTACGCCGCCTAGCGTGAGTTAGCCCCTGTATACACAATTAGGTTTATGGATGTAGATACAGAAAAGAAACATCAACAGGTTTAATTGAAAGCAGCGTTTGACTACAAGCTAGGGTAATGCTGTGCAAGTCTTCCATACGTTCGGTTTTCAATTATTTCTAGATGGAAAATCTGCGATCACTTTTAGAACCAATATCATTTTTGTTTGAGCAGCCTACACATTATTTTTGCATTCCTGTTCCGAAGACAGATTCATAATCATACATCACTTACAGACCATAAATTAAAAATAATGGACTCTTCCAAAGTTTTGGCGGATGTTACCATGGTGATCTTGTTAACATTCCTATTTGCGACCAGAGAACACATCAGGCTACTGATTTTGGGGAAGCGCCACCTAGTGGTTACTTGTTGCATGATAACACACCCTTGTTGTAGGGCTAGATTTATATACCGGCTAAGTGGGTGAAGTAGGGTTTTCTGCCTTAATAGCAACAAAGTTCTGATTAGGTAGGTACATTGCTTGTTTGCTGTATATCGCTGTATTTATCATTCTTTTCTCAACTTGTTTATGACAAAACGGTTTTGTAACGGTTTTGTAACGGTTTCGTCCAGTTATAAAAAAAAAGTGTCTGGGGCTGGAATGTAAACTATAACAACGCGTTAAGATGTTATCGACTGGGATGTTTCTGAATCTTCAGATAAGATTTGTTTCCATTAGTGCATGTTTAATTATTTCGCAACACCGTAATCCGTTTGTCGAACTTTCTACGTAAGAAAGAAAATCTGGACCTTTTTTAAAGTTTCTAATTTTTATTCCCCGGCTTTAAAAGAAGCAAATGGATACACCATATGGAGCCTAAATTGCAGTTATTTAACAAACATGATATATATTGCATAATGGCAGAAAACATACCAAATCACCTATAAAGCTGGTTGTTCTCAAATTACAGACGATGTATAATATATATATGAGAAAATGTACTTAATTGGCGTGAAGTACTTAAGCTACGCAGCTGTGAACTAGCATCCGAAATAAGTGCAATACAGCTGTCTCGATGAGTAATGCCTCATTTCCTAAACGCCCGTATCATGTGAAACAGTACAGTAAAAGCGTTCATAGCGGAGGAGTGGAATAGTCTTTGTGTCGTTTTGGGATAACACTCTCTGATATTGAACGATTCTAGTTGAAAAAAATTTGCAGGCTGAGACACTTACGGAAAAGTCAGGCACCGAGTCTCCGGCCACCTAAACCACTCAGCTATCCGAACTTCTAGAAGGGTTCTTCTCAGCCTGCACACTGTTCTAGAATCTGTTCAGTGTCAGAGCCGGGAGTGCTATCCCAACAAAAATGAAAATACTGTCAGTGGAGGAGTGGGGATGCGAAACACCCTTTGTTTCTTCACTGGATCGAGTTAAATTAATATTTATAAATAAACATCACTTAATGATATTTAATGCATATCATGGATGGCAATGTACCTAGGCTTAAACTAGTCTCAATGCATACTTTTAGGGGTGGGTGGTGGGGTGGTGGTTGGGTGGGAACCCTCATGTGCCCTGGTGCTCTCTGAGCTATAAGGGGCATCAGGAAGCCGATTTTGTTGTGGTGTCATGTTTTTGTCCTGTAATTGTATTGTGGCGTCTTTCATGTTGCTGCCATCGCTTAGGGTAGTTTCTTTCACCGACTGGGCTGGCACGCCGTCATACAAAAGAATAAGTATATGGCGTAAAACCCCAACCAATCAATGAATCAATTATACTAAAGGTGAACTAGCACCATACTTCAATCCCGCTAGATGAATGTATAAACGTAGGACGTCTGAGCACGATTTCTATAGGTCGACTCGTTGTTACGAATCCTTGTACCTTGTAGATACATATAAATTCTATAAATAGCATTGACATGATTTAAACGTTAACAGCTCAGAAAATATTTCCAAACTTTCTACAATTATCTTCAGTATTTGTTTCCAACGAAAATGCCGATTTATATTATTTCTGAAGTACTTTATATAAGAACATGTGTACGAGTCTGCGAAACTTAGATTCCAGGGTTTATAAAAGGCACACAAACGTGAGTTATAGAAACCATTTTACAGTTTTGAGCCCCACGTGCAAATTTCAGGTTATTATTTTTGTGTGATGACTACCTCTCAAATGTTTTTTTGCGCCAAATAAACCTGTTGCTATGACAACGAGTTATATACTGTCAGTCAGTGGGTCGCTGATTTGCTTGGTGTAGGACATGTACTGGGAAGCGTATCTTTGACCTTGAATACTTCAACATGGGATTCACAAGCAGAGATTCAGGATCAGCTTTCTAGCGTAGTGTTTATCCTAAACAGATTGGCTCCAAGCACCTTCTGTTACAGTTTATCAACCATATGTACAGGAAGAACCTCTATTTCAGCATAGCGACTCGGCACCTTCTGTTACAGTATATCAACCAATATCAACCATATGTACAATAAGAACCTCTATTTCAGCATAGCTACTCGGCACCTTCTGTTACAGTATATCAACCATATGTACAGGAAGAACCTCTCTTTCGGCATTGCGACTCGGCACCTTCTGTTACATTATATCAACCAAAATCAACCGCATGTAAAGGAAGAACCTCTCTTTCAGAATAGCGACTCGCCACCTTCTGTTACAGTATATCAACCAATATCAACCGTATGTACAGGAAGAACCTCTCTTTCAGCATAGCGACTCGGCACCTTCTGCTACATTATATAAACCATATGTACAGGAAGAACCTCTATTTCAGCATAGCGACTCGGCACCTTCCGTTACAGTATATCAACCAAAATCA
>JAVFBZ010055672.1:13136-27537 GCA_032466195.1 Katharina tunicata
GATCACCAGGTCATAGGAAGCCATCAGGAACTACTTCTTGGCTCAGAGAGCACAAGGGCAAAAGGATGCTCCAGTCAACTACCCACCCCTTGGCTCAGAGATCACCAGGTCATAGGAAGCCATCAGGAACTACTTCTTGGCTCAGAGAGCACAAGGGCAAAAGGATGCTCCAGTCAACTACCCACCCCTTGGCTCAGAAATCACCAGGTCATAGGAACCCCGCGGGAACTACTTCTTTGCTCAGAGAGCACAAGGGCAAAAGGATGCTCCAGTCAACTACCCACCCCTTGGCTCAGAGAGAGCTAGGGAGTTATATCCAAAAACTTCATCCCAGGTTTAACTTCCACAAGGCATAGTTATTTACAATCACATTTGTTTATGCCCGCAGGACACGGGGAAACTCTGGTGGTGTACCACCCAGCCATTAGCTCTGAGAACACCATAATACAGGAACTACATGTACCCTTCCCTTGGTTTAGAGAACATCATGATACAGTAAGCCCTTTCCAAGCACCTGTCAACTCTTCACTTACCTCTGACAGCATACTCTAAATCCACATCACTCACATTGATTGCCACCACATCAGATACATTATATACTATTGCTTCTTCTAGTAACTCCCTAGAAGGTATCGTGTTTGAACCAAGTTCACTGACTTTGTGGGCTTTCTTTAAAACTATCCCCATCTAAAATAACAAAAAATATAAACTCAAATGTGCCGCCTCTTCTATTTATATATTTGCTTGGTATTTAATGCCTCATTTCAGGCTATTTCTCTTACATGTTGACAAACAGGGTCACTGTGTGGTAGATTCCTCATATGAAGTGTTGTGTTTGTGTTACTTGTTTCATATAAACATTCTGTTAATTATAGCATACATGTATCACATAAAAACTTGATAATAGGCTTTTAAGGTACTGGCTTTTTTTTTTTGAGTGGAGAATGAACAATACCACAGTCCAATTAATTTCATTAAAATTGGCTGATACATATAATTCTAATGACTTGCATACATAGTATTTATCAGTGCAAAATTGTTCTTCTAATTAACTACAAAGTTCATTTATCTCTGGAGTATTTCACATATATGCTGATCTTTTTATGGAAAACCGAAAAGAAAATGCGTAAAATCCAGCTCGCAATCTCTACAGCCGCCGTAATCTTCCTTTATTTACCATTAATTGACAAGCATACTGGAACCTACATGTATAAGTGAGTGTAGGATGTACATTAATTAAGCATACTTTGTTTGATTGAGGTTTTATGCCGTAATGGGTGAAGGAAACCAACGACACTGGTACACCGCAGGCCATTAACAGGACGAAAGCAGGACACCACAACAAATGGATTTCGTGACGTTCCTCAGCCCAGGGCACTAACCGACCGCGATTTAGCATATTAAAACTACGCCCAGAGCAGTTACACTTGAATAATACATACCTCTGGTGATACTGTTGTTAAAACACCATCATAAATATCTTTATTTTTCACCTGTATTTGAACATTACATCCCTGTAACAAGAATAGAAATAACTAGTAGTTTTGATTCTGGTGAAAAGTTTACTGGTAACAAAATTTCTCTTGACAGTTTTATGAAAATAAATTATATAAGTAATATTTTGAATGGCAGTCATGTACATAGTTGATAAAGACATTGGTGTCAACTGTGTGCTATCAATCAAGTTGACATTTATAAAATAACACGTTAGATTTGATAATCTATAGCTTCAAAATGCCACAAACACAAAATATTTTTCCTAGACCTTTATGATTGGAATTTTACTCTGTACTTTAGGTCATATCAATCGCAGGATGATGTTTCAGCCCAAAGGGTGAATGAACCACCAACACTTGACAACATTGGCACCCAACAAAGCCAATAATCTTGAAGGATGGTATTTCGACTTGACAACAACAACAACACGGCTACAGTACATGTAGCTCAGACAAAATGTGGTCAATGCAATTTGTACGAAATGTTTTTTTTCTTCATTTTTTATATAGCCAATACTGGTACCAAAATGTTGACAGACAGAAGGTTAAGGAATGACCAGCTAGGCAACACTTTACGTCACAGAATGTAAATCAAATCAACTCCCTGAAGCCCCATAGCAGAGAGCGCAGCACCCCATTGTGCATGTACTCGTTAAACAGAGGTAATAATCATACTTACTATTAATGATGTAATCACATTAACATATCTCTTATTACTGTATACACCATCAGTCTGCAGAGAAAAATTAAAAGTTGTAAGAGACAGGTAAATAATATATGTGTGCCGTCTGGAATACTTTTACCAAGGTTGAACAGCCTGGGGACAACAATTTCCAACAGGTGGCGTCACCTGTAGGGGGATACACTGAGGTCAATGACAATCCCATACAACATGGAATATTTGTACCAAGTTAGTTTGATCGATTAGTTGATTGGGGTTTTACACCATACGCATATTTCACTCGTATGACCAAGTGCCAGCCCAATGGGTGAAGGAATCCACCCTGAGTAACTCAAGCAACAAAAAACAGGACATCACAAATCGACTTCCTCATGCCCCTTAGCACAAGGGCTTGGGAGGCTCTAACCCAACCACCGACCGTGCCAACTTTTACTAGAATCTGATGAGTTTAGCTATGTACATGGTTACTGCTGGACACAAGAGTTATTCTTATGTCACAAAATGATATTCTGGAGCCACATATTTGGTCACCTTAACTGTTTTTAGATAGGAATTGGTGAATGTTACTTGGCAGCTGGATATTGACTCTTTCTTATTGTATGAAATGTATTTATTATACTGTGGTGCATACAGACCATGTGACCATGAAAGAACCAATTGGAGGAGGTGTATTTGTAACTTACAATCAATAATACATTTATTTGTTTAAATCTCGGCATTAGTCAAAAACAATGTAATCTATACTTACATGATGAGATTTTTCTATCGTTTTTATGGGTCTTCCCGAGTTTCTGGAAAAACAAAATATAGGCATATAAATTGAGCTTTAAATTTTTAAAATTAAATTTATTCACAGACGCTTGTATCTAGTGTATAGTTGCCGATAACTATTTACACTAGCCGTCTAATGTATATAAGAAGAGAAGATGAGAAAGACACTTTTGGGAAATTTCCAGAATAAGATAAATAAAACCTACACTAATATCCTCTTTTCAAATCCCTTGTCATTTTGCTAACATAACCATTGATTCTGAAGTTCTCGCACGCGCATTGCCATGACTTCCGCTATATGTCTTTTTTGAAAATTGCGCAATTTCTTCAGTCAAAGGTCGGGTCACCCAAATGAGGAAAATAACTGTCTGAAGTCCTGGCGATGTGTGTCATATTGGCAGATATAGCTGTTCAGTTATGGCAGTGGTGACCGTGCATTCGAGGTATTGAGCGACCGCCCAGTTTTGGCGAGAACTTCAGAATCGATGGTTATTATAGCAAAATGACAAGGGATTTGAAAGGTGGAGCCCTAAATCACCCCAGGTGCGTAGTAATATTAGTGCAGGTAGTTTTATTTATTGATTTCTGGAAATTTGCCGAAAGTGCCTTTCCTATCTTCTCTTCTTATATATACATTAGACGGCTAGTGTAATGAGATATCAGTGACTAGATACAAACGTCTGTGATTTATTTCACTTCATAGCAGGAGTGCTAACAAAATAGATCATCTTTCAACATGACTGGCAACAAAAATATCTATGAAACAATAAGGGTATGTGTGTAAACTACGTAACATATAAGCTTAGACAAAAGAATGGGTGAAGATTGTTGGTCTGAACGTCTGTTAGTCCGAGGGGCCATTGGTCTGAAAGTCTAAAGGTTCATTTTTCCAAAAGCATTTTTCCAAAAGCAGTGTCCTATTAATTTGATTGATTGATTGGGGTTTTACTCCGTTTAGCTTTCAGGTGATCTTAAACATGGAGTTTCGCACCATACTTAAGGTAATTTCATTCATGTCAAAATTTATTTATGTTGTGCCTAAAAGATTTTGTCTTCGATCTTATGGAATTGTGTGCATTCAATCCAAAAAAAAGTTGACGCAAAATCTTTTTGGTATTTTGTGACGAAATATATAATCTTTGGAACGATCACCATTGTTTAACTTACTTTATCTTTAAATGGAAATACCTATCCATAATCATGGCTTTCTGCATTTAAAACACTGGAAAGAAGTTCCGTTGCCTTTTTGTTCAGAGAACACAATTTCTTGAGAGCGAAGATAAAATAGCTCAGGAAAACATAATTATAAATTTTAAAGGCAAGACAAATTTAAGTGGAGTCTTAGAAAAATATCACTTCGGGTAGCCAGAACTTATGAGGCACGGGCAGAAATCAGACACCATACTTTCAAGACAAGTTAGGGGGCCTCTTGTTGCAATAATATACATTTGATTTGACTCTTTTCATTGTATTTGTTGCATCTTAATTTTTTTTTTAAATTATAAAGTTCCCCATCCGAAATTATTTATGAAGGCCTGCCTTTAACCAAGGGGCCGAATAAAGAGTCAGAATTTTTTCTATCTTTTGTTTGCTATTAACTCTTAGATCAATTCGCAAATAAACTAGTTATATTTTAGTTTGAAAGCTATTTTAAGTTCATGCATTTTCAGATTTCAAGTTAACAACAAGTATATTCATTTGTTTGTTTACTTTCCTGGTGTTTGAGTACAAATGCTATAGGTGTCTGTCTGTATTTTAGTTTGTAGCAGAGTTACATTACCTCTATAAATTTAAACTGTATCTATTTAATATATTCACCTACAGTGTAAAGGTTGGATGAGACTTACTTTTTATACCTTGCCACATAAAATGCTAAGCCATGTCAACATCATGGCCCTCATCAGTTGTATAGCATCAGATTATAACTACAGTAAACTATTTCAGATATGAAGCAAAAGCTAATAAATTACCGTTTGTTTAAATTCTGTTTTATGGATTTTTTGTTAGTGTTTCTTTTTTAATTTACATGTAGTTTATTTTTCCACCACAATTTAATTAAAACTCACTGTTTTTCTTTATTAACGTAAATTTTGCAAAAAAAAAAAAAAAAAAAAAAAAAAAAAAAAAAAAAATCTATGTGACAGCAGTCCACCACTATATAGTCATGAGCTGCACAAGGAGACGAGTCGTAATTTATTATAAGTAATTACTGCAGCTGTTGTTGCGCATTATAGATATATTCGGATAAGTGGCCATTCGGACTATGACCAATGATAATGCGCACGAAAAAAATACAAGTGAGTCATACAGTACGCTAACTTTCCCCGATATTCTCTGTCCAAAGTTATAGATTTACTGCACATCATTCACACATTGTAAGCCAACAATTCTTGGGCGATAAGCGTCTCGTTTCCAATCCGTATTTTGATTTGCACCTTTTGTGAACAGGGCGATATATCAAACAAGGCTTTAAATGTTGGAATACACTGTCATCATATCATTGAAATACCCTTGTTAAACATCAATGAACGTAATCAAATCCAATCAAACATGGTAAAGATCTCAAAAGTCACTTGTGAATGGTATTTTTTGTCAAGGACAAGTCTCTTAAAACACTGAGATGTGTCACTGACTAAGACCAGTCATAACAATATCTGTGTTAGCCGTAACCTGACCAACCCTAAAACTTTGTGTTAAAAAAATGTTTTGTTCATAGTTTGTCGATTTCAAAATTGAAATACTGCAATTTCTGTTTGTGGACCTGAATTTGACCTAAGGTTGACATTTCTTAATGTGTGTGGTGTTTAGGTGAGTAATAAAAATATAAAAATAAAAACAAACCAACTTTTTAGAGACCTGTTACAGCAAACACTTTTTTTTAATGAATGGCCTTACTGTATCCAGAAGATTAGCCAGGTTTACTGGTTACACATTTCATTTGTTTTTTAAGTTGTACATGTACATGTACAAAGTTCACTAACCTTTCAGGATACGGTCCCTTCTGAATATTTAAGTAAAATTCAAAAATTATATTTTATTCATTTATGGGCTCATGTAAGAATTTATAAAGATGACTACAAGTAAAACATTATACAACTGCTATTGCTTTTTCTTTGACAGCATGTACAATGGTTAATAATAAAATGTGGGTTGAATGAGGTAAAGTGTTTATGCTCGAATGCATATCTTGTCTAGACAAGTAAGGTAGAAGTGATACCAGTAACAGGTAGCTGTTGCAGCTGGAAACACTATAGGGTTTATTATTACGTAATATTCATTTTTGGCTTATATTAGATATCTCTACAAAAGCTTTGAGTATTTAGGACCCTTATGAAAAAAATATATATGTATTTAATATTAGCTACTGGAAGTACTGTTAATGTTTCTAATCGTGATCAAAGTGATCTATAATAGGTCTATCCAATTGAATAAAGTGGTTTTATTAATAGATAACTATAAATAATTATATAATAAAGTAAATAAGTAAGCTTACTGTACAGTCCTTCAAGTTGATAAAATGAAGCAATTTAAGAAATTACAATAAAAATAAAGGTTAATTGTTGAACTTATGTAAACCAACGTCATATCAAATAATTTAGTTTCACGAGAATCTACAAACAGTCCTTACAGTACTATCAAAAGATCTGACATAGCATTTTGTCTGAGCTTGCCTGAACTTCGCCTGAAATCAATGGTATTTCACTTACTTTGGGGTGTCGGTGTATGGTGGAAAACCGAGAAGACACCTTATAAAAACCACCCCGGAAAACTTCCCTTATTTACCTTAGGTCCACAGGGGGAATCAACCCTCATCCGGGTATATGGAAGGGTCCATTGCTCAACATCTAACATGACTAACCCACGTCACAGCCCAATTGGTTTGTATATGATGGTTGCATTTGTTGGTTGGGGGAGTTTGTAACTTTATTTCTTTCCATGATTATATATATTTTGGGCATCCACACAAGTATGAATCTCAACACCAGTAAATTGAATGAAAATATCATATGGTACATGTTAATAGTTTTATGAGAAGATTTGAAGTTATATTTGCATAGTTTTAGACAGAAAATTGCACTAAAACCTGTTTTTAAAGTTCACTCAGAATACATGTACGTGTAGGTCCATTAGAAGTCCTAACCATGTCACGTCTGTTTTCTAGAACTGTAAGTGTTACCTATTTGATAAGGGTTTAAACTTGTTTTTGGCATAGTCTGTTGAGAGAAACATATAACTTTTTTTATACCCCCAGATCCCTGTATCCAGCGGACCTGAGACGGGGGCTCAGCACTCTAATGTGCACCACACTGAGGCATGGCACGTCTCTATTTTCTTTTAATGCAACTGATATATACTGTTAGGATATTTACAGTGCACCCACAACATTCTTGACATAGCTAAGAAGTTGACACAGTAGAAACATGTAGGTATAAAGACACAGGTATGACAGATCTTAGACTATAAACAGTGAGGCATTATTACAGGTGTCCTCTCCGGTAAACAAATAGGGCATGTCAGACAAAAATTATCATATGGACATTTGTGTACCAAAACTAACACTGTGTTAAACTATAAACCTATAGAGCAAATACATAAAGCATTGACTAGATCTCTTGACTAGATGACTTGAGTACATGTAGAGCTGAGACCTTAGATTGACGAGACTATTCACTTCGCCATATTAAAAGTTCAACAAGTGCCCCCTATTAGCTGGGCGCCGATTTGCTGTCAGCGACATTGATCAATATATGCAGCCTGATGTCCAGAATTTTCTAGCGTCCTTATTTGACTTTAAAAATGTTTAGGCACCACTGCTCGTGACTGCTGTGACCGCTACATGACGATGCCACTTTCACAAAAAGAAATCAGAACCTGGCGGACAGGGGGTGCCGCGGTCCATGTAAAGGACATGGCGGGATAGCATGCTTGTGATACCCAGGTAGATAGCATTCAAGGCCAGGTGAACACAGGATTGGTGGATTGTAACTACCCTTGACCCAAAACCAAATTAAACAGTGTAGTCCGAAAGTAAGTCATGCGATTATCTCCAGTTATTTCAGCTAAAATGCCATGTCGGCTCTGTTATAAAATGAAGTATATAAAATGGGCTTTTGGCAAGTGTTGGTTTTATGGCTGTGGCTTCCTAGGTTCGATAGTTATGGCCCTTAGAAGTACAGCGCTTATTTTGCTGTAAGTAAGCATATCGTTTTGAAGCAATATTGTACTAGCGACATATAAAAAAAAATCGGACTCCGTTCAAAGATGCCCTATCGTCCAAACTAACAATTATGCCAACTTCTATGTCAATCTGATTAAAATTGGCAAAGCCGTAGTGTGAAGGCGATAGGATAAACGTTTTCGGATCATTACAGATCTGTGTTCGTTGAATGTCTGTCAACTCTAATATCTGAATACTGAATATCTCACAAATTTTATGCGAGTTTATTGATCGAGTAGTTTCCGTGATGCAATATTGACTTTCTCAAAGTTGTAAGCGCAATCTGGTTGGTTGAATGTAATTTTCACTCTTAGGGAGTTAACTTGAACCTTGATCACCTCATTCAACAGAGGGCGCGGCTGTATACATTCCTGTTTTATACGCTTGATCCGACAAGGGTTGTAATGAGGAGCAGCTCAGAATAAAACCTTTGGTTAGCGAAGATGAGGTATATACAGGAACTCACTTACTTTAAAAATATTTCCCTAAATACTTCCTGCTTCTGCTATTACATGTAGGTAGAGGCAAGCAAAATTTCTTTCTCTCATATTTTTACAAAAACATAAAGAGTTACAGCTATCCGGAAAGTAAATCATTATGCAGCAAAACCTAGTTAGACTCGTTTCCATTTCATGATAGCTTTTTACTGATTTTAACATAATAGACAGAGTATGTGTATGTCTCATACACAACATTCTTGCAACTGTAGTAATCGATTGGCTTTATTCCAGAAATGCTCGTTCATTTCTTGGAAGTTACTTTGAGACCACAACTCACTGAACCATTGATAGGACTAAGGTTTGGTTGTTTGATTGGGGTATTACACCATACTTAAAGTCACATACGCACACACATTTTTCAACTAATTCTGTTTGTCTAGATTTTTACAAGATTTGATGTTTGTTCAAAAATTAAAACAGTCAAGTTAAAATAAAAATTATTCATTGGGTACAACAGTTGTAAGGACCAGGAGAAATCTAGAAGTTATACGAATTTAAAGGAAAGAGGGCTGGCCGTATTTGTTCAGAATGACTCTGATCCAGCCGCGGTGAATGACCTTGTTTGTAATGAGCCACCATTTTGAACCTTGTAAGGGGTGTGGCTAACACGGTTGACTCGGAGTGACGTCCGTACATCAAAGTGTGTCTGACATGTGACAGCAGATTGACACATTTCCAATTAAAAATTCTGGCAGAATTTTCAGACTTTTTTTTACTTTTACCAGGCTTTTAAGCTACCTTTACCTTCAAATCTGAGGGTAGAATCAACAGAATACCTCTAACTTTTACTTTTTGATGAAAATATATATAATTCATGTGATTCTGTGAATACCCAAAATACAGAATATTTGGGTGCGTATGTGACTTTAACGTAACAAAAGCACTCAAAATTAGGGTTTTAGAACAAATTCTAATTGCCCTGATTTTAACCAACTTTGAAGTTTGTGCATAAACTAAAACAATGCTTTAAAATGAAAATTATTAAGTGGGTTCAAGGCTAGTAATAGTCAGGAGAAATCATGCAATAATTCGAATTCAGCGTAAGGAAGGCCGTCCATTTTTCCTCGTATGCCTCAAGTAAAACTTTTGATAACGTTTGACTTGGTGTAGCATCGGTACATTTTCAGGTGGCTCAGTTATGACAACTGATTGACACATCCACTTAATACAATTCTGACAGAAAATTCAGTTTTTAGTTTTTTAGTTATTATGAAAATCTCCTTCAACCTACAAATTTGATGTTGGAATTATTGGAAAGCCTCTAACTTGAACTTCTTGAGAAAAATATCAATTTTTCATGAGATTCTGTTATAGTGGTAAATTCAGAACTTTTAAGTGCGTATGTTACTTTAAGGTAACTTCTTTCATAGCATTACTTCAGGGCTCAGACGCTCCCACCACCATCCGCTTCCAAGGTGACTTCAAACTGTTGAATAAGAATTGTTTCACTGCCTGGTGTTTACTACCAGGAATTCCGCAGACAGCTCCACATGTTGGACGACCTCAATTGCAAATGTTCTCTGTGCTCTACTATGTAAAATGTGTAGCTCCTTGATTTTTCTGTGTAACATTGTGAAATTGTCATTTAATTGAAACTTAATTTTGTATGTGTCAATTTGTCATGTGTATGTCTTTATAGTCAATATGTGTGTGAACTTTTTCGTTGTGGTGTACCATGTGAAGCTGTGTTTGTGTTGGTCTATATACATGTATATGTGATGTAGTATTAAATCTATATCACTGACACTTAACAGTTTTTCCATTAGAAAATTATATGTTCTCGGCTTCTGTCCGTACAATAACCAAAGCAAGGACAATTTGTCTTAATTTTTGATGTGTTACGTTCTTTATCTGTCTTTATTCACGTTTCTGTTTTATTTCCATATGTTTGTCGAAATAAAAGCACTACAGTGCTTATGTTTATTCTAACAAATATTCAACGTAAAATAAAATTTCTTGTATCTTGTAAAGCCTTACTCAAGGTTCTTCCAAGTATATACATGTAACAGTGGAGTATTCTGACAAAGTCAGTGACACAACCTAAATATGTAGTCACTTTTACTGTTAGCTTTGTTGTAAAGACAATGCTCCTAACAGTATAAATATACCAGAAGTCATTGACCTTTTGGCTTGCATGCACAGTGAACATATAGAAGTAAAGGTGCAAGGGGAACCCCCATCTGATGATAGTGAGTCAGTTACTCAGCTGATTCTCAACAACTACCAGACTGACCTAATTCCCTGTATAACCAGTTGCTGAATGACACGTATTATGTACATGGCACATATATGTAGTAGCAGTACTGTTAGCCACAAATTAAAAACAGGGTGTCTCAAATCCCGATTTTTAAACAAACAGGGTGTCTCATTTGACAATTTTCCTATCTCTCCCATGTTCAATTTGACTGAAATATGGTCTCAAATGGATTACAGGTTGTCTCAAAGACACCGAGACACCCCTCTGGCTAACACTATGTGTAGCACCCAATGATCTTTGCACAACTAGTCTAAGTACTGGGATCAGTTTTGCAGAAAGCTATGAGCATATATAGTAAGTTTTTATAAGTTTAAACAACCCTGGCATTCCAGATTAATATATATTATAAAACCTTTTTTGCAACAGACTGACATCCCATGTAGAACCTCAAATGAATATATGCCTCTATAGCCAGACACCTGAGTTTGAATCTCAGTGTAAACAAGCACAAATTTTTTTCTCTACATTTATAAAAATACATACGGTTATTGAAATATTGCTCTCCTTATTATACATGCAAGTTCAGACTTTCAGTGTCTGCATTGCCATAGTCTGAAGGAAGGGGTAAACAGAGAAGTGACCACCAAAAGACACTACAGTAAGATCACAAACAAATCCTAACAAGTGTGCAATGTAAGGAGGCATAAGCTTTATTTAAATTGAACAAGTAAGACAACAACTTAGTTTTGGGCGTGTTTCAATAACTAACTGACCTAAATGTACACAAAACATAGTAGCTGCACCTACTGTACTGAGCATTCCAAGTACATAAGACATGAATGAAACATCTGATTGTGTGACAGTGTTGTATGCATGGTCTGACCTTGTTTTACACGTAGCTTGCACTCATCTTTGGCAAAAAGAACTAAGGCTTAATTGAGTTTTGTGTTACGCTTACGGCTAGCCTATTTCATTCATGACCTCATGTCAGGGCAATCACGGGTGAAGAAAACCACCTTACCGACTAACAGAAAGACGACAAGACAAGCACAGGACATATATGTATAATATCAGGATACCACACGAGATTAACTTCCAAATGCCAGGACTTTAGCTAATCACACAAGGGTAGGAAAAACTCCCGCAAGCGAGGCGCGGACATTGGGATAAATACAGGAAACACTCAAAGCAGGAATACATGATCTTTGAGATCATAAACTGAGGTTTTACTAAAGAGGGATTGAAACAAACAGCAGGAGATGATGATAGTGCTCACATCTCAGATCTGTACAGTACGCACAGAAGCTAATTTCCCTCAAGTTGCGTCTCGCTCCATACAAATCCGCGTCCGAGACGCACATCGTAAGCCAGCGATGCTCGGCCAATGTGCGTCTCGTTTCAAATCGAGTCGCGTCTTGTTTCAACTGGACACGGATCGAGTGTCCTGTTGTAACGACATCCTTCTCATCCACGCTCATTATTTTATTTATTTTATGAAAAACTAACCTGAATTAATTTGTAATGATTTACTGTGAAAACAAAATCGGATAATCCGGATGAGGTTGGTCTCAGGCGATTAACAGGTATCAAACTACAGCTGTAAACACGACACATGGATTTCACAGGTTTTTCGTTCATTAATAATATCAAAACAATATTACAATTTATTATTTGTGGTCAATTATTACTGATGAGCGGCCGTATTTTGACTAGCACAGGTTCTAAAATAACTTTCACATATTTAAAATGATGGCCAGATCTCGGCATGGTTTATGTTCTTGTGTACACCGATAACTGTCAAGATATCATGGCGAAACAGATAGCATTTGCCGTGATCAGTAAAATAATTGCCAAAAAGTAACGAATAAATTGATTTTATGAAGGCTACAATCCGAGGACGATCATTTACAAGTCGCTGGCGATGTGCGTCTTATGTTGGAACTAGACGTGTCTCCTCAGAGGATCGACCGCACATCATGTGCAGTCAATCCGCGTCCGATGAGGGAAGTTAGCTTCTGTGCGTACTGTAGGTACCTGTTGATTGATTGGGCTTAAACTTTTACGCCGTACTTAAGGTTATTTCACTTCTATGACAGCGTGCCAGCCAAATGCTTTAAGGACACCCTCCTAAGCGGTGCTGGCAACATAATACATTTACAGGACATAATACATTTA
The DNA here is from genome assembly GCA_032466195.1 of Katharina tunicata. NCBI lineage: Eukaryota > Metazoa > Mollusca > Polyplacophora > Chitonida > Mopaliidae > Katharina > Katharina tunicata. The sequence continues at coordinate 26,176 of JAVFBZ010055672.1, forward strand.
CAGGGCAAAAAATGGGCACCACAACAATTCAGCTTCCTGATGCCCCTTAGATCAGAGAGCACCAGGAAGCTCTCACCCAACCACCTGCTGTAGGTACCTGTAAATCTAATGCTATAAACACAGAATTGCCAATCAAAATTCTAGACAGTTTTTACATTTGTCAACCATAATTTATTCTGACCTTGGTTATAACCAAGGTTTGTACAGCAGTAGAACAATAAAATTCCAGGAGTTTTCAAGCTATTACATGAATCAATACATTCACACAGTATCTTGACGTGAGGATAGTAGTCTGGTCAAGCAAGTCACAATAGTCTGGACAACTTAGCCATTAAGTTATTAAACTGACATAATTTCAAAACAATATTTAAAAAACATTTGTAGATATTACAAGATATTGATTTTTCCAGGAGTAAGAATGGTTTTCCAAAAAATTACAGTACTGGAAAACTGATTTTTACTTTTCCAGGACTTTCAAGAAGTTTCCAGGACTGTACGAACCCTGATAACGCACCCCATAACTTGTCCCTACATTTCAATCCACCGAATGCACAATCCACAAAAATAGCATAGACTATCAAACCAACCTACACACATGATCATGTAATGTACTCCGCGTGTAGTTGAATGATCCACAACTGCCATTAGTAAAACTTTAAGCCAGGGACATAGGGCACTTTTTCACATGAGTGAAATAACCTTAAGTAAGGAGTAAACCAGTCAAACAAACATTTAGTGAAAGTGCCCAAAGGACCCTAGTAAAAGGTTTTTTGTTCACTTAGCTTGATTAAGAGTACCATTCTTTTTTTGCTCGGTTGAGCTTGATTGAGAGTACCCTTCTTTTTTTGCTCGGTTGAGCTTGATTAAGAGTACCCTTTTTTTTTTGCTCGGTTGAGCTTAAGAGTACCCTTTTTTTTTGGCTCGGTTGAGCTTGATTAAGAGAACCCTTTTTTTTTTGCTCGGTTGAGCTTGATTAAGAGTACCCTTTTTTTTTTGCTAGGTTGAGCTTGATTAAGAGTACCCTTTTTTTTTTTTTTGATCGGTTGAGCTTGATTAAGAGTACCCTCTTTTTTTTGCTCGATTGAGCTTGATTAAGAGTACCCTTTTTATTTTGCTCGGTTGAGCTTGATTAAGAGTACCCTTTTTTTTTGGCTCGGTTGAGCTTGATTAAGAGTACCCTTTTTTTTTTTGGCTCGGTTGAGCTTGATTAAGAGCACGGCTCGAAAAAATGTTTTTTTCCCGGCAATGACTGAAAAAATTTCCCGGTAAATGTGTAGTGTGATATAGGCATTACAACAACAACGTATGTTTAAAATTATCCAAAAGACTATTCCTTTATAATATTTTTTAGCAAAAGTGGGG
>JAVFBZ010055673.1:0-10058 GCA_032466195.1 Katharina tunicata
CCCACAAAACCCGTTTTTTCCTATACACATTTTACTCCCCCACGACTCCATTCGCTCATCCCTTACTACTTATATATTTAACTTTATTCACTTATTTGTCTTAAAAGGTATGCGAACTTTTGGTCTCATATCAATGACTGGACGGGGTCTTTGTCGGTTGATAGGTTTTTATATCAGTGTTAAGCATTGTAGTGAAGGGTATTTCACTCATTGACTCATCGAAAATTAGCTGTATCGCCATTTAGCCATGCGGGGAGAGACGGCCGTATGTAAAATAACTAATTTTATTGTTTTAGGCTAAAGAGTGGCAATCGTGATCATTCATATGGTAGTAGTACGTTGCAAATAAAAAATCCAATCAGTCTACAAACCTGTCTACATTGAATCGTTGTCCAAATCCTATAAAACCTTCACCTCCTGAAAGGTTGAGTTTAAATTTGACTAACTTCCTTACAACATTATAGGCCTCTGGAAAATGTTTTAAAAGTTCTCAAGTCGAATGTAATTACCAAAGAACAAAGAGCTAACTCTGGTTGTCCTCTATCTGAAGCAGATGTTCCTCAAGGATCGATTATATCAACGACCTCTCTTCTGTCTTATCTTCTTTTTGAATATGTGTTAATTGTCATTGTCAGTGGACTTACCGGCGGCTTATATAATACCATCGCCCTAAAACTAAGATCTAAGATCGACGATTGGCTGTTTATATTATGTTTTAAACTTTTGAATTAGACACAAAATTGGCAGTCGTAATATTTTGCAACTTTAAACTTTAAGTAGTAAAAAAATAAACAACAAACAACAAATGATGCCACTTGTATTAATAATTTCGTACACAAGGTGTCTTTATATACTTCAAAAAGGTTATTTCAAACTGACAGTTCGATCGCCCATACATTACAATGGGTATTTCTCTTTCACTTGGGCTAAATTACAAGCGTAAATTAAAGCCAATCATAAGACACGCCATAACACACACAATAACAAGAGTTATAATATATATCTGTGTCAAGAGTAATCACACTGGCACAAGGATATCGACTAATTAAAATCGATAAATTATCTCATATTCTAGATCAATTCTCAGAGATTATATTTATATATATAATGAACTTGTAGAGAACTTATTAGGCACAGTTTTGATTCGTTTTACTTCGTATTTACTGCCATCAACACAGATCAACCGTAGATTGGACAGGGCGGGACAATTGTGCTTCTAAAAAGCCAATCCTCTCCTTCAAAAAGAAGTTCTCGTACTCAAGTTCCAGTGCTCTTCTATAGAAATCCTTCTCTTTTTCTTTCTTTAATTCGCGAGACCGTCTTGCAGACTCGTTGTTTTTTCTTCTCTTTTCCCAGTACCAGTTGTCTTTACCGCATTTTGGAACGCTGGTTTTAGATCGCTTACGAATGATGTTTCTGGGTTTATAACCCGCCACCATCACGCCACTGCTGATTAAATGATCCACGTCAACCGACCCTCTTTGACCACCGCTGTCTTCGTCTACAGGATCCGATGTCTTCATGCTCTCGGACTTCTTTTTATCCCTGACCGTGTGGCTCTTCGCGCCTGTTTTTCTGTCATTGGGATAAGGGCAAAGGGGATCCGTTGTAACTTGAGATCCTTCACTGGTATGGCTTGGGGAAAGAGAATGACTGTTTGTAAGATGAACGTGGTGTCTGTATCCTGGCTGAATGGCGTCAGATCCATGCCAGCTTTGGTGGTTCGATGAGCTACTGTCTGTTGAAAACTCGTGACTACCACCCACTGCAATGCTGCTTGAATCTATACTATCGTCTTCTTCACTGTCGATTCCTCTCCCGTTGTCCCAATAACGATCATCTCCATGTTGCTGGAGATTCCATCGACAATCTTGACTAAATGAGTCATCAAATCTGTAGGTGTTCAGATCTAATAGTTTCGTCCAGTCTTTTGCCTGGTCAGCCCTCGGATCCTGGATACTGGACGTAAACTGCGGAGACGTGATCGGTCCACTTTGAAAATTATCATATTCTATTTGATGGTGGACTCCATACGGTAAATGGTCCACGTGTCCCAAATCGCTATCCACATTTCCGCGTGTTAGGGTATCAGTCTGAAGCTGGTTATTTGTGTCATGAGCATCCCCATTTACATAATGGGACATCTTGTCTCCATTTTCCATACATTCTAATATAGCAATACTATTGCACATTTTATTGGAATTATTGCACGTGTATCCATATTGTGGAGAGATTTCCATTAAATTTGAACTGTGCTGGTAGCTTGCCATTGTCTGGTATTCGCTGATCGAAGTTGGGTTGATTGGGCAGTTAAAATCGTTCATTTCATTTGGAAACATGCAGTTCTGTGTCGGTATATCTGAATAAGACAAAAGTAAAAAAAATATATACTAGATATGTTTCTTGACTGCCGTTCAATTGTTCCGAAGATTAAAGAGGCCAAAATGCTTGATCTTTCGCCTCATTTGTAGAATAACAGCAGCTTTTCTATGGGTAATATACAAATGTGGGATATTCATATACAGAGACTGTTTCGCTTGATTGGACACTGTTGTAGTTTAAAATTTTTGTTAAAAAGATTTCGAGTTCATAAGGGCAGATGTAGATCTTTATTTTGTCTCCATGGCTTCGTTTAACTTTGTTGCATGAAAACGTTGAACGCACGGTATCGAGGACGTGCCAAGTGATAAGTATCGAGCGGTTACACAAACACCAAGCAGCGTTACGGTATCAGCCGCGGTTACATAGTGACGTTTTTCTATGTTTCGCCGCTCACTCAACCAACCGACTGGCAGGGTGCCAAGATTCCTGCGACGCTTGCCGACAGGGCTGTCAAAAGTGCCGTGTAACCGCTAACCGCCATTAATTGGTGAACTTAAATTAGTCACATCAGAGCAAGATCATGTTAGATCACCTGTTCGATGCCCAAGTAACCGCAGTTATTGTGTTGCCACCATATCTGATTGACGGTCAAAGCCCCAACAGCGACACAGGCAATAATTTATAAATAAAGAAAGCAAAAAACCTTCACTAGGAGTAAAAAAAAGAGTTTAGCAGAGTTTTGTCTTTCATATACTACTAACCGCATTGGTATCTTACAGCACACCGAGGCTATTGTACAAGACATTATAGAAAACAGGGACACTAGCTAAGCAAATGTAACACTGTTGTTGTTATAAGTCTACTCAGTTCTTACCATCTGGATTGAAACGAGCTGTTGCTGTAACATTACAAGTGACAGTCAGAATAGAAGCGTCTTGCGTGTAGCTCGAAACAGCCATTTAGGAGTTGTTGACTTGTTGGATGTCTCTACAATAAAATACAATCGTAAGTTATTTATACTGTTTCCATAATACAGCCTAACTATCTTCAACGTAGATTGAAAAGTGTTATCACGAATGGAACAGATTATTAGGGTTTAGGAAATTGCGTTCCAGGTACGATGTCAGCATTTTCCCACAAAAGCCCTGCCCCCAAAGGAATTCAACCGGTATTATAGAATACAATGGTCCTACGTCCTAGCTTTAAGGACGTAGAAACACCAAACGGTTACCGTTACATGTGCTAAAGCATAAGTTCGTATAGTATACATAAAGCCTCAGTTTAAAAATATTTTTAAAAAATTAAGTATAAAAACCCCCTTACCCAGATTTGTTTTTTAACCTTGGTATTTCTATTTCAACTCGAGAAGTAACATTTCTGCCCGGGGAGAAAAAATGTAGTGAGAGAAAGCACGATCTTGACATGTTAAACCCACTGAAGAATTCAAAGAGAAGATTCATAAACTACCGGATTTGAATGTTTTAGGATGAAAATTCGTCGATAAGCCCCAACCCTGAATGTAACATTTTATTTATTTATTTATTCATTCATTCATTCATTCACTCATGCATTCATTCATTCATTCAATCATTCATTCATTCATTCATTCATTCATTTATTTATTTATTTGATTGGTGTTTAACTTCGTACTCTATTTCACTTATATGACGACTTAAGTTACCGGGGTATGTTGGAAAACAGGGAAGAACCTCGAAAAAACAAACCCGCGATATTTGAGTCACCAGAAACTTTCCTTATTTATCTAAGGTTAATAGGGGGTTCGAACCTATTCTGAGTACAGTAAAAGAGACTTAGTAGTACAACGCTCAACCTACTGAGCCACGGCGCCGCCCTTAATGTAATATTCTGTTATGCAAACCATCTAAAATGTGAGCAAATTTTCAAATAATGTATCGATCATAAGCACACACAAAAACATTTAAGTAACGGAAGTGCCAATGTATTTAATTAGGGACAGTAAGACACTTTGTCAAAAGTAGAGTGCCAACCTCATCAACTGAAAACACCTCCCTCGCATTTTACCTAACACCTATACCAGCCTACCCCACCCCCCTTCTCAGTATGCAGCACTGCATATAACGAGCGTTGTTTACACTGAATGGAGCTCTTCTGTAGGGGGAGATCAGAATGTGACATCCACAGCGGTTGACAAAAAGAAGACAAAAACAATGGAAAAGAGCGATCAAAATCGCGATGGTTCGGGTGATACAGGATTAAAAACGTTTCTTTGTCCAACAGGTAATAAAGAAGCCGCCGGAATTAGTAGTGCTGGTGCGGCCGATCAAACAGATCCCCAACACAAAACTACAGCGCCATCGACGCCAAGCGTGAGTGGAGCGGCTTGTGGCGAAAACTGGCCTCCGTCAGTTGCCGAGGTGTTGACTGACAGTGCTGCTGATGTGATCCAAACAAGTAATACCCCTCCTCCTAGCAATGTATTAGAGCCGGTTCCTAGCAGTGTATTAGAACCGGGTCCTAGCAATGTATTAGAGCCGGTTCCTAGCAGTGTATTAGAACCGGGTCCTAGCAATGTATTAGAACCAGGTCCTAGTCAGGTTAGATCGCCAAGTAGACTGGAAAATGTTACTAAACCTCCCGAAATTGAAACTGCTGAAATTGACATAACACCGATTACATCCACATTTTCACCACAAAATAGAGAAAGTTTTCAGATAGAAAGTGGGGAGGAAGGTGTTAAAGCTTCCATAGAAAATCTGCATGGGAGTACTTCACAATTACTTCCTCCTGAACAATCTGATAATGGGATTAAATCAGTTAATGAAAATGAGAGTCTGGTTTCAAATTCTATGGTACTCTTTCCACAAGATCCAATTCCTTCCAACTCAAAGGCTACTGAAGTGGATGACAATGTTAACAAGCCAAGTATTAAAGATACTAGCGACGTAGATGAAACTGCTCGCTCACTCATGGGCACTAACACTGAAACTAAGTCATTAGCAAAAGATTCAATTAAGCAACACTTTCCAGATACTAGTGTAATAAGCTTTGGAAATATTTCAACCATAGAAGCAGACAAACATTGTGCAAAAAGCTTCAACATTGATTCAAATAATGAAGACTGTTCTGATGTTAAGAAGAGGCGAGTTGAGGAGCCCGTCCAGGTGAGTTTTGTAGTTTCTTTGTAAATAAAACTGAATGTGATGACTCTGTATTCACTATTTATGGAAGAGGAATATGTATGTGTGAGTATCCTTAGCTCAGAGCCTCAGAAACAACGCTTGTGAAAACACTTAGACTGTGATCTGATTAATAATTATAAACATTTTTCAGAAACAATAATTCCCATCGTTTTGCGTGACCACATAAAATATGTGTAAAATGATACAAACAAAGTGTTAAAATATAGAGAAATATGCACCTGCCTCAGCCAATTGCATGTAAGCTTATGTCTATCAAAAAGAATGTTATCTGATCTATACAACGTGTGAGTTCTAGTAACCACTCAGTTTTTTTTTAACGTTCAAGGACTTCTATGTGTGAGTGTGCACTAGTTGCTGGACTGTGATCCAATGAACTGATCTGATCTATCACTACTCAAAGCTTATTAGTATTACAAAATTATTGAGAGTGCTTAATTGTTAATTTTTTTTACATTTTTAGTTACTATCTTCTTTACACATTCATTTTGTAGCCTGACAAGAGTGAGCCTGTGAACTGGAAAATACAACCAGTGACTGAAGAAGAAATGGAAACTGAATTTAGTTTGAGTGAAGAAAACAGAAATGTTAGCAGCACACCAACTGCCCGAGACCAGCATTCGTTCGCTGGATTTTCTGAAGGAAATCGCAACAATGATTCGCTGACTGAAAAAAGCATTGGCGCTAGAATCTCTTTTGAAAGCAGTAATGCTAGATTTGGTGACGAAGGTAATGACGACATTATTGGTGAGGAAAGCTGCGCGGCTATTATAGAGACTGGCACAGAAGCAAACAGAATTTATGATGATAGTTGCGATGCTAGATTAGGTTTTGAAACCAATGACACTAAATATGATGAAGACAGTAATATTGATGGGGCTAACAAAATTACCAGAATTGGAGAAGAAACATTTGGCGCTTTTATTGCTGAAGAAAGTAATATGTCAAGACTTGGTGAAGAAAGTAATGATATCAGAGTTGGAGAAGAAACATTTGTCGGTTTTATTGCAGAAGAAAGCAATATGTCAAGGCTTGGTGAAGAAAGCAATATGTCAAGGCTTGGTGAAGAAAGCAATATGTCAAGGCTTGGTGAAGAAAGCAATACATCAAGAATTGGTGAAGAGAGCAACATGTCAAGGCTTGGTGAAGAAAGCAATATGTCTGAGCTTGGTGAAGAAAGCAATATTTCAAGAATTGGTGATGAGAGCCTTGATGCTAGTAGGATTGGTGGAGAAACTATTGATGCTCTAATTGTTGAGGAAAGTAATATTTCAAGAATTGGCGAGGAAAGTAACGCAGCTTTGGTGGTTGAAGGAAGGATGGACATTTCTATAACAGCTGCAAGTAATATATCCGGATATGATGTTTCTCAAACTCATGGGTAAGTCACATCTTTATATTTAATATGCAAAGTTTTGTACCATACCTTAAAAAAAATATAAATATATTTTTATTGAAATAAAATTAAACATTTGAAAACCACATCTACATGATTTGTTTACAAGTATGATGTTGGCATAGACACTCCTGTATTTCACTAGTAGTGATTTTGGTTGACCAGACTCTTTTACTCTTGATTGTAGTGCCTTTCCTGCAGCCAATCTGTTTGAATACCAGTGGCCTCCGGAGACTGGAGCGGAGTGGTACATGCTACAAGAACAGATCTCTGAGTATCTCTCTGTTAAATCGTTTAAAAGGAAATACCCAGGTACGTAATATGGAAGTAATTATTATTTTAGGTCTAATTTGGTTAAATGCCACTATCAAATATTCTTGAATGAAATAAACCATGAAAGATTTTTAAAAATTTATGCTTACAGATCAACAGTCTTACTAGTCCTTTCAAAAAATTAAGGATTCAGACAGATAATGTTATATTTTAATATTGGCAGGCCGTCCATGTCCTTTACTGAGATGCTATTTGCATAATAGTTTCCGCACACCTTAAGATGTGCATCTTAAAAGTCCTTATAACAGAACAAAATAGTCAATTTACACACTTATAACTGCTGGTACCTGAAATCTCTAAACCAAACAAATAAATTTGGGGCCCATAAATGTCTCCAACAGTAAATTTTGTTGGGAACAAGTAGGCCAACATTAATTGTTTTATAGTGTGACTTCAAGCAATGATTACAAATATATTCAGTTGTGATTTGTAATCATTGCTTGAAAATGGTCTTGGTAACTAAGCCCAAATGTTAAGCCAGAAATATACCTGAAGTTGTTATATCCAAAGACCATAATATTTTACTTTATTCTATTAAAATATAAAAAGATTATTAATGTTTTAGCTGCTACATGTATTACCATTGACACAAATTGGTGTTTCTTTATTTTCTGTTCCACTAATAGTGATATGTGACATTTTTCTCAGATCTACACAGGAGGCCTGTTGACATGAACGAGAAGACCTTTCTTCACGACAGAGGAGTCGTCTCAGAAACACAGTGCGACCTAGGTAAGATATATACCTACCTAATCAATAACTGCATCTTGTATCTGTAATAGCCATCTGATTATAGGTAGGACATGTTTGCTTTGAGCACAATAGAACAATCTGTAGCACTGGCAAACACTTTTTTTAAACAGAGCATAGAATTTCCCATTTTCATTGTTGAGTAAGTGTTGATGTTTTCTGTCAACGGTCACTGCTATCAAATACGTCAGTGACATAACTTTCGAACAAGAAATGTATTCTTAAATCAATAATTCTGATCTCAAGTTGAGCACAATTTGCAATAGAGCCTGGTCACATCAAGCGTTACCAGACAATAGTTTTAATACCTCATCTACCATAAAGCTAGAGGGAGTCACACATGGTGACTTCGGCAATCGCAGGGGTGGTTTTTACGAGGATTCCTCCCGGTTTTCCGCCGTATTGAGTAGAGCAGATTAGGAAGTGGAGAATCTGTTGTCATATAAATGAAATACCTTTGAGTACGACGTTAAACACCAATCAAACAAACAAACAAACAAACCTTAAAGCTACATGTAAATGTCCTAATTAAATTGTCAGGTTAAGTTTATTTTGCCATTGAAACTCACTATCTGTACAGAGGTTTCAGAGCATAGTCGAAAACCTGAACTTAAGAAATAAAGTGCCGTTTTCTGACTTTTATTGTTTGATAAAGGTCTGTCAAATGGGGATTGTTTCTATTTGATTCTAATTATAGTGAACAACCTGCATTTGACAGAAAACTGCACTATTCTAAAAAAAATTAATATATAAAACTCCTTATATACTTTTCATTTTTGGAACGAAACTAGTTGACCTCCCCTTTATTTTTAAAATAGACTCGAGCCACAAACATTCCATGCGGTCAGTCTTTTTACAGTTCGGTCAGCAAACAGTACATACTCTGATACATGTGCTGAAAAGTGCACGAAACACTATGAAACAAGTATTATACAGGAATATTTATTCTTGCAGTATTTGTTGTAAGTATAATAATTTGTAGCTTTATTATTTCGCAAATAGGAATGCGCTCATCAAACCTCTGTGTCGTGGCAAAACTTCTGCCACGTCATAAAAGAATTGATAGATGCGGGGAACGTTAAGACGTTTAGCAGTGTTCAGCCGAATGACAAAGAACTGACTATTGCTAGATAATCCTCACATAGATTAACAAATGTGTCCACTAACTTTGAAAATTTACACATGGTTATACCGCTTGCCTAAATGCATATCTAACCTTAAGAACGACTAGACTTCTGATTAAAACAGATTATGGCTGAATGGAGCCGTTCTTTGCATTCCTTTGCCAGAAGGTCAATGAGCGGAGCTTACTGACGTCAAAACAATGTCGTCGCACTGGGTCAAACGCTTCCTGCCGAATTGAATTTCTTTAATTTGTAAGAATGCAGATTGTTTGTAAAACACATGTAACGGCTAATAATTCTACCATATAAAAGTTTATATTTGAACACCCAAAGTCTCAAAATGTACCTAAAGTCAGAACAAAATGAAAAAAGGGTGGCAAAGTGGGCATGACTTAAATTATTCAGTGTTCATTTCGATACTCCATCACCCCTCTAGATTTAGGTTATCTAAGGGTGTGTCAGGCCATTACTAGGGGAGGCTGAACTATCCTTTATTGCGTTAGATAAAGGGTTGTTTCCCTACTCTTGCCCATGTTAAAGAAGAATTATTGTGTACAGCCGGGTTGAATGAAATAGGCACCTATAAACATACTTATTTAAACGATATTCCTGATAGATTGTTAACCCGTTTAGGCATCAAAAAGCTAATTTTTTCTGGGGTTCTGTTTTGTGTATTTGAATGTATTGTTGCCAGTGACCTTCTTTAACCCATTGGGCTGGCATGCCGTCATGTCAGTGAAATAACCTTAAGTACAGTTTGAAATCCCAATCAAAACAAAGCTCAGGTGAGATCTATATAGACACTAAAACTTGATGTCTTAAGCTAAGAACATGTCGACGTGCAATCGACTGAAACTGAGGACAACTGGACGCAGTCGACATGTTCGTAACGAACATGTCGACATTTCACTTAATTCTTGTGATCAGCTGCGACAAACCATTGCCGAATAGGTT
>JAVFBZ010055684.1:0-10057 GCA_032466195.1 Katharina tunicata
ATCGCACTTTGAGCTAAATCGGCCAGTTCCTTTGGGCATGCGACTTGCAGAATATGTTATTTGTGTACACCGTGATGATTAGACTGCAGAGGGACCAAGGGAGATAAATAGCTGAACCGTACCATGAATGTTGGTGAGAAATGGTATGATCAAGCGGAAGGCCTTAACACAATTCGTTATGCCTTCTCTGTGGCAATTTATTCATTGCATAGCGATTGTTAAATCCCGTTGGACTTTGGTCATTTTCTGTTTCAATGCCGACCGTTGTAATGAATTACCACATTGATGAATACAAGTTTAGAAAAGTCAGTCTTGCCAGTTTCGGACTATGAACGACTTGCGCTTTTGTCTATGGATCGATGATTCCTTAACTAAAAGTAATCTCTTGAAAGGCGACAGACATTTCTGTGTGGCTGTCAAGAAGATAGTTTTGTCACAAAGCATGAGGATCTGAGAAGGAGAAATGGTGTTTCGCTATAAACAAAACCTACCACTAATTTAATCGTTCTTTTTTCTAAAAGTCAGTTTTTAACGATTAATTAGTAGTCAGGACAGGACATCAAGTCCTTGCTTGGCTTCATCGACCATAGATTTCAATTCAACATCAGATATAATCGTACTCGTGTCACCAAATTATTACAATCGATGGCTTGATGCATTGGTCCTTATGTCAGCTGTCACAATCCAATAATGAAATACAACTGCATTCAGGGTTAACCAGGAGAATGTGTATTCATGTGGTATGATGTTATTGACGCTATAGTCAGAAATATGGGGGGTCAATGAATGGTATCAGGTGATCAAATGAATGTATTCCAAAAAGTTAATCTACGGTTGTTTTATTTCAATAGATCAATAAGACAGAACGCCGAGTCAACATATCCAGACACGTAGGGGGTCCTACTGCTGTGTATATTTTCTCAAGCACACTTTATACAACTCCAACAAAATAGTATATACATGTTTAAACACTAATAAAACATACTTATTTATATTTGTAAAGAATGTTGAAAGATCTCCAAAATGGCTTTGCCTTAGTAAGGGTATGTAAGTCCCATTCGCTTCTGCTTTGCTTCCGGTTACACCTTGGAAACTGTGGCAATCTGTTTTGATTATTGATCTTTCAGAATGAATTTTCTATTGCTTTCGGTTCAGTTTAAGGAGCAAGAGGGATAATGATCACTTTTATAACTTACCATTTGATGTTATATCTAAATTAAAGAAGTAGCATGTACCCGAAAGTGGAACAAATCTGGTGAAATCTCTTGCATCGCATGACTTGACTTACATGCCCTATTAGGGAACAAAAAGAGGGACTTGTAGTGGAACTAAGTTTATCTGAGCCAATAGGCTGGGTAGATACTTGTTCAGAAAGCGCTTTTATAAACTAGAATCTGTTCAGTCTAGGAGAGCATTAAAAAAAATCGGAAACTATTGACAGATATCTATAGTTTAAACATTTCAAATACAGTGATAAATACTGCTTCTTGTGAAATTGGTAGAAAGAAAGGTTGAATGATAATGTTCAATCTGAGTGATCAATGACTATAACTATATTCTCCTTTTCAAAAGTTATTGAGATTTCTTAACTGACTTTACTTGTCGGAAGACTTAACTCATAACTTGTTATAGATACGTGTTAGTCTTCGATATAATAGGAAAAGAAAGTAATGTTGCACCTTATAGACAAACAAAAATAAATAAAATAAATATATAGATAATCAAAAGCTTTCGTCCACATCTACAAGACTTCTTCAGATGTGGAGAGTAGTTTTTAAAATGTTTTGATATAAGAGTGTGTGTGAATCAAGACCACATCATTTTGACTCTGAATTACAGGAGGTCTGACATGTCCTTTTTAAAGTGTCATTAACATAATTTTTTTTCCCATGCCAAGTGAAACCAATGGGTTTTGATAGAACTGTATTGACGTTAGGTTATTACTAAGACAGTTATGTATTGACTGTACAGTAACCTAAACCTTAGGACACATATATCCCGTTATATTACATTACAAACGGTGCCTGTTCATTTATCAAAAATAACTCATTCGTTCATTTTGGGGTTTTGCTCCTAGCTCCTACGCAGACATACGTGCTATACTCGAGACTGGATTGGAAAGGGGTCGCCTGATCTTAATCGATAGTTCTTTACAAATTACTTCATAACTTACTAACCTAAAAGTCATTTTTTTTTTAAATGAAACCACTACAGTCCTGACAAGTGTGTTAAAAAATTGCATTCACATTACATGTTCTGGCAGGTGGATGATAAACAGGTTTCTAATTAAAAATATAATAACGAGGATACTGTTTGGAAATCAGGCGCTGACAACATTTTGATGTCTACACTGCTGGTCGGGATCCTTTCTCCCTGAACATCCCGTCATTGTTTTCCTGGTGCCTAACACTGAACTCGTTTGGCGCCATTGCTGACATTTGGGGGAAGAACTTCTAACAAATTTCGTTTAACGAATTGTCAACAAGAAGAAGAAGAATAACCACGATGGCGAGACCCTGTTGGATACATCGACTGACCATCTGTGGACAATCAAAGCATTGATAAATGCAGACATTGCGTTGTATTGTTCTTTTAGGGGTTTTGTAGGGGCAACGGTAACACTGGAATGAAATATCAGGGCACTATGTTTTAAAAATACAACAATGAAAATATTGTATTGTATTGGTTCATATTTTTCATATTGATGTGTTTCAACCATGTTGAAATGTAGTTCGTGTGCCCATTACCGTGGAAATAATATGTGGATTGTCACCAGAAACACAGAAGGGCACATCACAAGTACTGGATAACTATGGAAATATCAGTGTCTTAGAACACTCAACATGTTATACATTGACCTAGTCACAATAAGCTCTTTGATGCTGTAATTGACTAAGTGGGATATATACACACATATACACACACATAATCATCCTGTCTTTACAATTAGAAGGGGTTATATAGCTTGATCTGGTCACTTTAGATCTGAATGATACCGTTACACATTAACACCACAGTTAAACTGTAAACCGCAGCCAAACATCTGAGGTGGCACGAAAGTGTATATCACCTCCATGTCTGTAACCGCTGACTACAAGGGCCAAGTAAACAAAGTGATTAAGAAGGCTTGTATAGAATACAGCTATTAGTAACAAATCATTTCAGTATTGAATGGTATCGTAACACAAGTGTTCTATAAATCACAGCCATACATATACTGGAACACCACTATGTCCACCGTGGTGCCTCAAAGCTTCTCCATCTGTTACACAGAGGATTGTTAAAACGAAGTCTGGGAAATAAATCTAAGTTGATTTGAACCCAGCTGTACACAACTGATAATGTTCCTCCGGGCAACCGATCTGCTTATAGTTCATTTAATTGATTTATCTAGGTCTTCTCGTGGTTAAATCTCTTTGCTCCCTAACATGTGTGAAGGAAATTGCCCGCAGATATCTCCACACGATATGGGTTATGAAATGATCCCTGTTTCATGATAACAGTCTGGGGTTATTAACTCTATCAACCTACTGCAGTGGACTGAGAATGAGAGATAATCTATTTCTATTTCAATCTGAATTTCCATAATTCACTTTTATCTGTCTGGAAGCAAAAAAGGAAATGGACATATAAATTGATATAAAATGAACAGTGTTACAGTTTTATGAAAGAGCAAACACTCCACAAATGCCAGCTTCATTTGCTCTCAATAAAATGGTGGTATTTTAGTTGTTTTATGGGATACCTCTCACAGAGACTGAATACGTTCTAGTTCAGAACAGATGGAAGCTGAGACCCTTGCATGAATCGAACCCACGATCCTCAGAGTCGTATATCGAATCACCAGCAATAAATTCCGACCACCTAGCTGGGCGTGTTTCTATTGTTTATATTTATCGTCTACCAGGATAGAAAGCAAAGAATGACAGGAGTGTTAAAATAAACATGTCAAACATGAAACAGCGAATAATAATTTCGTGTTTGTTTATGCGGGTGTGCCATGGAAGATTGAAATATCTGTTTAGATAATTACCAGGTGACCGTTAAGTACTATCTACTGAAATCTCAACAGTTTTTGTTGAGTCGAAAGAGAATTTAAATTATTGTCTCATTTGTCTTGTCATTCAAATACATTCGTGTGCATTGTTAGACAAAAAACGTTTAATAGTTGGTTTAGATACACTTTGGAGTAGATGACCAGGAAAATCTGTTGGTGCAAATATTGGTCAATGCTCAATAGAAGTCTAAGATAGTTAACGGAACAGAAATGGTGAACAAGTACAAGATAGAATATTACCAATTTAAATATCTTACATCCCAGCTGTGTGGCCTTCAAGTATTTTACAAAATGAAACGCCATATACTTTTATCTACAGATGGTTTAATTTAGTTTACTCGATTTGATAATTTGTATCCAAAGGAATTCTGTAATGATGTTTGTTATTTACTCGTGAACAAATAAGCAGTATTTGTTTTTGTTTTAATGATCATGTATCTTGTAAACAAAGCGACGAATACGTGTGATACTGAGCTTTTACAGAAATCTTAAATCACCTTCCAAATATATGTCGTGCAATTTTCCTCAATCCTGATAAACGTCCACTAAGTCTTAATCTCAAGAAACGGTAGAAAGCCCCCTAATATGTGTGAAATGTGTTGAGTCGTTAAGAAATTATCCTATTGACAGTACCCGGACATTGGACGTTATGGAACCAAGAAACTCAGTTACACGCAAACTTTATAATAAGTTTTACTCTATACCCATATATGGGTTTTAAAATTTAAGATGACATGAACGTGTTTTTCTTCACGTTTGAAGGGGAGCAGAAAGGATAAATTCCTCAAATATATTATGTCATCTACCACCCTGGATTAATGATTATTACGTTAAGCTTTTAATTAAATTGTCCAATACACACTTGGCTGACTTGCTGATCAAAACAGTTTAACTTTCGGCATTTCTTTAAGCTCGAAAAACGGGTTGTGGTCGGGGTAGGATGTGAAACTTTGGCCAAATAATATATATAAAGCCCCCATCACACCAAACTAGTTCTCACTACGTTCTGGAAAATATTGCCCAAACGGGCTTAAACTGTGTGCGAACGGAGTGAACGTAGTAACAACTGTTTACGATATGTTTAAGAACTTCATGGACGAGCTCGGACTGGCTTGGACGGGATGGGTGCACAAGAACTTTGAGTCTGTTCAAAATTTTCCCCGTCCTGCAAATAGACGGAGTGACAACGTACTTAAAACGAGATGGACGTACTACGAACGGAATTGATTGAGTCTCTTAAGAAATTACCTCTTCTGTCAGCATGATGATCAATGGAATTTGAATGGAAAGGAACCAAGGTATATTACATCGTAGTGCCATTGCACAGACTCATATCGATATTTATACTCAAGGGCCGCGTATCTGTCCCACGTTAAAAAGAAAGCATTATACACATGACAATAGCCTCCAAGGATATCTACATCATCAGTTGGTTATTATATTGCATTGTGGGTAAAACTAGAGGTCGATTGAGTAAACATGGCAGATTTCAGACTGATTTTACATAACAGGTAATTGTGGGCATTGTGAGGAACCGGTTATAACCTGGACTCACGTAAACAAAACAAAACTTTAACAAAGGTTTATGCAGTTGAGCCCAGATTACGTCCTTAGTGCATTGCGGTAAACATCTGCTGACGTAGTTATGGGTGGACCCTATTGCAGGTAAAAAGGCTTTATGCGCAAGTCTTTAATTAAACACGAAAATTAAAGAGACTACTGCAACTAGTACAACAATGTTGTAACAAACATATTTTAACAAAGATGTATCAGCCAACTCGCTTGTCGTTCAGTAAAATATCAACTTAAGCCCCTTTCTAACTGATTCGTCGACAGTGAAGCTTACAATATCCCGAATGCGGCCATTTCCCCATTATACTTGATTATATTTAATCACATTTTGAGCTTTATCCACGTTTCCTGAAAGTATTTTACTCGAGTGACATGCTTTTTGGGTTCATTGGGATGCGAATGTTTCCGGTAATTTACTTGTACATTCACTATTGTTCTATGACCAATATATAGAAGTTACAGAGCAGTATAGCGAATGTTGATGACTAATTACATCATATTTGATAGATTTGTAACCAATGAGACACCCGCATGTAACCACATTGTACATCGTAATCGTTAATATTTGTGTTCAGGTTCTTATTCTTATTCTTGCAGGATGGACTGCAATTTATTAGTTTCTCGTCTCATTCGTGGGATTCTGCGTGTGGTGATTGGATATTTGATTCAAGTTGCCTCCTGTTTTTCAACCTTCAAATTTAACCCTTTCAAGTTTATCAGTTACAAAACAAGATGATTTACTTCTGGTTTTTGCCTGAGTCTAACATAATTACTTTATCTAGAGACTTTTCCTACGGCATCCACGACCACTAAACGCCTTTAGATGTATCAAGGGATCAAATATTACACGAGCTGTTATACATTGTTATGGGTTTACACATTTCACATCATCTGTCTTCTTTGGGGTCTAAAAAGTCATGAATAATTTAAAGAAACATTTGAATATCCAGCTTTTAGCAAAAACCAGCGTCGTAGTCCCACGTGTTTATAAAAAAGACTCCAAGCTCGGACCTGTTGGGTCGATATGTAATATGCATAAACTAAATTAAACTGTCAAGGTTTGAGAAAGCGGTCTAAAGATTTTTTTTGTTTGTTATTTAGACCACCGACTAATCTCATCTACGCTCTCCTGTTTCTCCTTTCATGCACACTGAAATGTTGTTGAAACAGCGAGTTGTAATCATGCCTATCGATATAATACATGTTTTTTGCGTTGATTAATATTAATTCGAAAATTATTTGCCACTGAGATCATTAGTGGTTCAACCAAGTTGGAATTTATTCTTCTGCCAAATTCTCATAGAGCAGTCGATGGCTGCAGTAGCTTGTCGACAGACGGGGCTTGTTCACAATACTGGAAATAGTATAAGGTCTAAATTGATTTGATTGTAGCGGTAACTTCTGATATAGTCTATTCAGACAACGTCTCTCTCACCAGACCACTGAGCTGTTTTAATTTGGACGTCTCTCAGACAAATGTCTGGTTACCAAAACAGGAGGTAAGCGAATTCTGTGAATACATCTGCCGGATCATGGCATATCAAATTATGTACATCTGTTATCAAAGTATTATCTCAATCATTTGATCCAAAGGCGAAGCTGATGAAGTGGTTCTGTCTGAATTTCAGTTTTTTACCTTGTTCTTATACTCGATTTCAATAACAAACTTTTATTTTTCGGAATCGATCTCTGGTTTGAGTTTCTTTCCGTGTAAAGACATTCTGTTATAATTAGTAATGTTCAAATGTTGGTGTATTTTCACATTTATACCCCTTTTACGCCAAAAAAAATATGATATGATGTTACCAATTACAGTATTATGATTAGATTGGTGGATCTGTTCATTTCAGCCATTGTTCATTATGGTATACAATATCAATACAACGTAATTCCTAACATTTAAAAGCAACCCAATCAATCTGTTGTACTTTGCATTTTGTACCTGTGTAGTTAATGTATTTTTGTGTTTTGTACCTGAACCTAACATAATCACTTCCGCCGGAAAACATTACTTAGGGCATTATATACATAGCGGTATCACGGGATCAAACTTACACGAGTTGTTATACATTTTTATTGGTGTTTAAATTGCACATCATCTGTCTTCTTCGGGAAGTCTCCAAAGTCAAGAATAATTTTGAGAAACATGTGAATATTGAATTTAAGCAACTTCCAGAGTGTCTACAAAAACTACGTGTCTACTTTCTACTGTCGTCTGCGGTCTGCTGTTTATCCTAACCAGCACACTAACTGTTGTTGAAACAGTGAGTTGTAACCATGTTGATCGGTATATTACATGTGTTCTGCGTAAATTAATATTTCGCCACTGAGTTTATTAGTAGTTTTACCAAGTTTGAATAAATGTTTTTCGGACAAAATTCTCATAGAGAAGTCGATGGCTGCGGAAGCATGTCGACAGACGGGGCTGGTTTATATTACTGGAAATAATTTAAGGCCTAAATTGATTTGATTGTAGCGGTAACTTCTGATATAGTCTCCTGTAACAACGTCTCTCTCATCAGTCCACTGAGCTGTTTTAATTTTGACGTCTCTCAGAAAAATGACTGCTTATCAGAGCATGAGGTAAGCAAATTATGGGAATACATCTGCCGGATCATATGATATATATTAAATTATGTACGACTGTTATTAAAATATTATCTGAATCAGTTGATTCAAAGGACGAAAGCATTGATGGGCTCTCTTTGCTTTCATTTTTTATTTTGTTTTTCTTCTTTATTTCCATAACATACTTTTACCTTCTGAATTAATTGTTGCCTTGGTGCCTGTTCTATTTCCATTTTCATTTCAGCCATCAGGTCTATTAAAATGTAGATATCAATACAACGTAATTCCCAACACATAAACTATTCAATCAGTCGCTTTGCACTGTACACCTTTGCAGCAAAAGTCTTATGCGACGAAACAGGGGCCACGAATGCAATCGTTTCTCATGACATTATAATATATAAATATCCAAACTCATTTAACTTGCGGGTTTAGTTGTTGAACACACGGCGTACTTCAATCTTTTTTGAGTGAAAACAAACTGCTCCTGGGCTATATGTCATAACGTTTAAGATATGATTAATCGACTGTAAAATATCAATAAAGATATGATAAGATAACTTTATTTTATATCGATTACACACATTAGCTGACTTGGAGCTACTATTACCGACTTGGTAACAACGGAAACATAGCCGTATAGGCTATTAAAAGATAACATAGCATCTATACATCTTTTTTAAACACCCTTGGAAATGTAATTTTCTTTCAGTTTTGAGAGTGTGTGGACATCCAGAGTCAAGAGATTCCGGAATAGTATTTTTAAAACAAAATCAAGACAAATGTCGTTAAGCAATTCCATCCCTTTGTTTATTATTCCTGGACAATAAGGTTAATACGAGTGTCACGTGATAGCCATTCTACGTATCTGGATTTCTTATCAGAAATATTATTGATATCTCGCCTGAAATTGTACCTGACCGGACATGACAATTGTCTAGTAGAGTGATCGGAAACAGACCTTCTCTTCAACCTGGTAGATTTCAGCTGACAAGATAAATGTGTGATAATGGAAGAAAAGACGCTATGTGTTTAGCATATTATTTCATTATCTGTCAGTCTAATTAAATTAATTTCCAGACAGGCCAAATCTCTTGGGATGGTCGTGTCTGTTTAGACAATGGAGTGTTTTAACTTGACTACCTCACAAGTAAGTCGCTTATGTTGGCCTTCGATACCGCTGGAAACCGAATCTCTTTTCAGACAACTCCCAAAACACGGGACTGATAATCAGGTTTGAGACAACTGTAGCGAAATAGTACGAGATCACCAGTACGACTTAAAACAACGAATCCTTTATATAAAATACAGTGTAACATCTATTATTAAATGTGAGTACTGTCTTCTAGTATTCGGAGTCATTGGTCAAACATTCATTTTTGTCATGACCGATGTCGCTTTTGTTTTTTTACAATTGCAATCAATCTATGGACTCCTGTCTGAGATAGAACTATTTCATCATATCATAGTAGTTTTGTGAAAAGTTATGTCTGATTGTCTTGGTGAAGCGTTGATAAGTTAATCTCATTCCCTGCTTTTCCAAAACTTCAATTCTATCGATACATTCTATCTGTACATTGTACAATAAACAGAAATGTTGTCATCACCATCACTACTTTTACCATCCATTGCTGATAACATTATATAGCTTTTATAATGTGGCTGGAAGTATTGATAAATGGTAATTCTCCATTTTGTGGCCTTCCGTTGTTCGTTGTCAGGCATAAAAAAAAGAATTACCTTTTTAATATTTATCTCCAGTCTGTAACAGTCGCCTATAATCCTATAAACATTAATTATATGATGTGTTAGAAAATATATTACTGTGGCGCATAAGACTTATTCGTGATGCCGGAGAAA
>JAVFBZ010055695.1:0-10057 GCA_032466195.1 Katharina tunicata
GGACAAACTACGCACTATTCATCTTTATAGATACAAATGTATGTTTCTGTTACCAACAAGACCAAGCTTTTTGTTTTTTACTCTATTAATGACTATATCTATCTAATATATATATAGGCCTATATAACTTGATGTATGTACCAGAAAAATATTGATTGTTGACTTAGGCACAGGGACTTGTATAAGTTTGCTTTCACTAGATACACCTGTAAACACAACAGTAAAAGCGGTTGGTTGGGCTGGAGCTTCCTGTGTCCTGGTGCTCTCTGAGCTAAGGGGTATCAAGAAGCCAATTTGTTGTGGTGTCTTTTTTTTAGTCCAGGGGCCAGTTTCACAAAGCCTTTACGACGTTTCGAATTCTCAGTTGTCTTGACGCCATAATACATTCAACACTTGGCATCATAGTAACTGAGTGTGCCTAAATTTACGAAGGCTTTGAGTTTGTGAAACCCGCCCCTGTCCTTCTCCCGTGGTGTCTATGTCTTGTATAACGTCTAAATGCCAGTTCAGCAATTTCAGCTATATGCTTTATTTTACTTGTAGATGTTTATATCGTTCCTAATTAGCCCTGATTGTTTTTATGGCTTTAAAAGTTCTTTTTTATTATGAGTGAAATTAGCTTAAGTACGGCATGAAACCCCAAAGAATGGAAACAATCAATCATGTCGGGTTGACAGTGGATTTTATCTTCTATTTGGGACTACATGTATTCATTATTTCAACAACTGGTCTACTTACTCCCTATGATAGTATCCATTATTGGATCTCCTACCTACAGCTGGGACTCTTGGTACAAGGTGATCAGGTGTACATTGTAGTGACTACACTAAAGATAGGTTATGAACATTTCTAGGTGTAGAGTTCTGTTTCATTATTAATACCCTAAATCCTCAACAAATTCGACCTCTAAGGGCACAACATTTAAGTTATTTATTGAATGTTAGAGTGCGTATTTGGAAATAAAACTTACATTTTCTGGTAATTTAAAGTCTGAGCTTCATAACAATTTCAAAATTGCATGTCTTCAGTTCTTTCCCTTTGCACAAAATGTAGTTTTATCCGTTGTGAAAGGGGTCGAATTTATTGAGCATTTAGGGTTTTAGTCTGTCACATGATAGCCTTGTATAATATTCATGTACATGAAAGCAGAAGTGTGGTGAATAAAAAGGTAAATTTCTAAATTTGAAGACAAAAACATATATAGCTTAATAAATATGCTTTAAACTAAACTGTGTTTGTGTAATACCAGAAGTTCTTCCAGTGTGAGCCCTCTGGCTTAGGGTAGATTGTTTGAAGGTGAAATGTGGGTGGTTGGGTGGGAGCCTCCTGTGTCCTGGTACTCTAAGAGCTAAGGAGCACAGGATGCCAATAAGTTGTGGTGTCCTGTTTTGTTAATGTTAACAGCGTCCTTTACGGTGGTTTCCTTCACCAATTGGGCTGGCCCACGGTCATATTAGTGAAATAACCTTGAGTATGACGTAAAACCCCAATCAAACAAACAATAGAAGCTGAAATGTGTATTGTCGATCTGCTCTCTGACTAAGGGCAGTTTGTTTCCAGATAATATTCATGCTGTCATACGTAGCACTGGGGGAGCATTATCTTTCCATTATCCAACACACTAAAGACTTAAGTGACTACGCATTTTATGGTTTTGTTAAAAGTCGCTGTCTACTGTTGGAATTCAGAGCCGTCATATACATGTACATGTAAGTGAAATAACCTTGAGCACGACGTAAAACACCAATCAATCAGTCAATCTGTGTTGCCAGGATTGTTTAGGGTGGTTTCCTCCTTCGATTGGGCTGGCATGCCGTCATCTGAGTTTAATAAATTACCTTTACCAAGTAGGGAGTAAAGCCACAATCAAACAAACAAACATGTCTTACATGTAATTACTGTCAACACTGATCAAAGAAACAATTGAGAGCAGTGTGTGCATGTGAGATTCATCTTTAGAAATTAATCTGTACGCTAATGAACGATAGTCATCCTATAATGTACATGTAGCTCGATTTTTATGCACAGCTATATTGATTTATACCCTAAGACCATAGTCTACCTGAATATAAATAAGTAAGACCACAATCTGACAAGGTAAAGGCTTTCAAGCACCGGATTAATGCTGTTATTAATTAAGCTGATCAGCCTCCGGAGAAAGCGTACACAAAATACATACTCTTGGCTACATGTACATGTACCTGGCAGCCTGTTTTTTTTTTGTCATGATAAAAACCTGACATTTTAGTAATATCCTGAACCAATAATGTTTAATTCTGTATAAAATAATACATGGACTTTTGTAATTCCAACTCGTGGTGGTTGGGTGGGAGCCTCCTGTGCCCTGGTGCTCTCTGACCTAAGGGGCACAGGATGTCGATTTGTAGATGATCTGTCCTGCCTTGCAAGTTGCCATTGTCGTTTACGGTGGTTTATTTCACTGATTTGGGCAGGCACACCGTCAAATAAGTGAAATAACCTTGAGTACGTCGTAAAATCCCAATCAATAACAACAATTGTAATTCAAACTAATGAATCTGTGAAGTAGTTACATGCATGCTAGTTTGATAAAGTATACTGTAGTTATTAAATCTAATACATGTTCCTGTTAACTATGTATGTAGCCTCATATGACATGATATCTGCATAATGCATAAAGGAGAAAAAAAAGCTCACATTAGTTGAAGTAAGAGCAAGTCGTATAGAATGGTATAATGGGGAGTTTAAAGGGAGTGGTCACACACTTGAGCTCATGCACATTTGACATTTCATTAATTTATAGATTGGCTTTTTGCCTATTGAATTCTAATGCTCTAACAGAAAAAATAATAAATAGGGTCTTTCACAAAAAAATTAGAAAAAACAATTTTCACCAAAAATCCTTATATTTTATCTTAAATTTTTCCTTAAATTGTACTAACTGTAACATATGTCAAGCAAAAAATCATCACTTTTAGGTAATTTCCTGTGATACATTACATATTCCTACAATATGATAGGCTGGATATACTCTGTACTCCAGTCCGATCAATAGTATTGCTATTGTAAGGCTTACACATACATAAAAACAAGACAAGTCGATTGGAGAACCTTTCCTTAGGCGTGACATTCAGCACTCTCTGTCCACACAGACTAACTAACACACATGTTTGTAGGTGGAATATTGATCCCATAAGATAGTAATTGCATGCTTTCTATCTGGCTTTCATCACTGTACATGTAGATCATTAACATATTAAAAGATTGAGGAAATATATCAAACATCAATCAATCAAATGGTGTCCTGGTTTTGCCTATTGCGTATGGATCTCGTTGTCCATCCGTGTAAGTATACTAAGTAAAGTGACGCCAGGGTTTTCTCAAAACTTTCTAGTTTGAATACCGAGATAAGCCTATACTGTAGTTTATCCAGAACAACTCGAGATTCAGGTCTATCAAGAAACTTGTCTCTGAGAATTTATCTAGAACATGAGATTATTTATCAACTTTAATTAGTCGATATCCCTGTGCCAGTGTGATTACTCTTTACAAAAATATATAATTTGTCAATCTATATCTATG
The DNA here is from genome assembly GCA_032466195.1 of Katharina tunicata. Classification (NCBI taxonomy): domain Eukaryota; kingdom Metazoa; phylum Mollusca; class Polyplacophora; order Chitonida; family Mopaliidae; genus Katharina; species Katharina tunicata. Next base: position 3,562 of record JAVFBZ010055695.1, read on the forward strand.
ATCCACAATGTACATGTACATGTGTTGTATGTTATTTTTATCTCTGCTCAATGTACTTGGATTTGTCAGCACTTGTTACATGTAATGGAAATTTGTTGTGGTGTCCTATTTTTGTCCTGTGAATGTGTTGTGGCGTCTTTTAAGTTGTCAGTGTCGCTTAAGGTGGTTTCCTGCGCCTGGGCCGGCACTCCCTTATATTGACATTTAAGCTTAATTATGTCGTAAAACCCCAGTCAATCAATCGATCATTGTCCACAGGCTGAATTGTTGTGGCATCCTGTCCTTCCCTGTAACATCCTTGTCGGTTGCATCCTTGTCTGCTGCGTTCTTGTCTGCTGCGTTCTTGTCTGTTGCTACTGTCGTTTAGGTTCTCGGTTGTTTCTTTTACCCATTAATAACCGTACGGCGTAAAACCCTAATCAGACAAACAAAATCCTTTGCCCTTTGGGCTGGTACACCATCATATGAGTGAAATAAGTTTTAGTACGCATAAACCACAATCAATCAATCTTTAAAGTTGTAATCAAATAAAGGACCCTTGCATTTACAATGTACATGATTAGTTATAAAAATTATCGGAAAAACGGTTTATGGCACTGAAAGAAATCAAGAGTCTCTAACCAAAAGGCATATTAAGGAGCAGTATAAGGCTGTCTGCCAGAGAGTTGGTTGGCTTGGTTGGCTGGTTATTTTGGCACTATCCAGGGCATTGGAAGTTTATGCCGGAACCTAATTTGTTGTCCACCGACATGACCAATACTGTGCACGTTGCCTGTCGAGGTTTACTTGGGTGCCAAGGTACACGTATGTATCTTGTAAACTAGCTACATGTAGCCTACTATTTTTGCTATGTATTTTGTATCGTTTAGAAAGTGGTCGTTAACATTTGGTTCATGGTTTTGATTCTCACAAGGGTCTCAGTCTGCACAAGTTTTTTAAAACTACACTGTACATGTAAAATCTGTTCAGTATCCGAGAGTGTTATCCCAAAACACAATATATCTTTTTGTGTGTGTGTCAAGAGTAAACACTGGCACAGACTTGTGAATTCAAACAAGTTGATTTGTTCAGAGTATAATTCAGTTATGTTTACTTGATGATGATATACACATGTACCTGATTCTGCAATGGTGCATAATCGTTTGGTAACTTGGGTTTATACATGTACCTCCTGCGCCGAAATATAAATCAAATGTACCTGTTGTATAAGTTTTCTCAATGCCTCGGAAGGACAAGTGCTGGAAGTCTCCACAAATGTTCCCCAAGTTTTGGACATTTGGAGTTTTCTTAAAATTTCAGTCTTTATAATTTAAAGAGTAAATGTGGCTATAGAGTGGTTTGATAAAGCTACATGTTAGCAAAAATAATGCGCCAAGAATCACTTTGTGTACATGTATGTTAGTTACTTAACTATTCAAGCTTTCGGATAGTTAATTAATCCATTAGGTATGTACATACATACATGTACCGGTATGGATATTATATATGGAAAATGAAAAATGCAAGTTGAGAACTGATTTCACATCATATATACCGGGTATACATGTACATGTAGATGATGAAGGCTGTTAGTCTTCCATGATATATGTACCATAGTTTTGGGTACTTTTCTCGGTTGTGGTGACTGAGCCCATCTTCAAGCAACCCCTCTAGATCTAGCCTATGTAGTTATAGCCCTGATCGATTCAAGTTATTTCTCACAGTCCCAGATCAGTCTGGGTCTATAAGTGTAATGTCAGTAGATTGTCCAATTACATGTACATGCACCTTGTAGAAATGTGTATATTGTGTGAATTGATACTGGTTCAGTTGGGATAAAGGCTAAAAAAACAATTGGGTAGCTACGCTACTACAGTCAGGCAGTGTATATACTGAAAGGATGAGGTAAAGAACTGTACATGTATGTCTTTGTTCGATGCGAGTGGTTGGGTGGGAGGTTCCTGTGCCCTGGTGCCCCCTGAGCTATTGAGCATCAGGAAGCTGATTTGTTGTGGTGTGCTGTTTTTGTCATGTAGATATTTTGTAGTGTCTTCTATGTTGCTGGCGCCACTCAGGCTACTTTCCTTCACAGATTGGGCCGGCAACCATCGTTGGAATTAAGTACAAATTTAGTGATATAAATTAAAGTAACATACATGTACATGTAAGCACTCAAAATTAGGGTTTTACAACAAATTCTGATTGCCTCGATTTTAACCAACTTTAAAGTTTGAGCATAAACTAAAACAGTTACTTTGAAATGAAAATTGTTAAGTTAGTTCAAGGCTAGTAATAGCCAGGAGAATTCATGCAATAATTCGAATTAAGTGCAAGGAAGGCCGGCCATTTTTCTTCGTATTCCTCAAGTAAAGCTTTTGATCTTGCCGGATTCATGACCTTATATAAGATTTTGAATAGTAGATGGGGGCGGGGCTTATTAACGTTTGGCTTGGTGTAGCGTCAGTACATCTTAGGGTGGCTCAGTTACGACAGATGATGGACACATCCACATAATATTATTCTGACAGAAAATTCAGTTTTTAGTTTTTTAGTTATTATAAAACTCTCCTTCAACCTACACATTTGATGTTGGAATTATTGGAAAGGCTCTAACTTGTACCTCTTGAGAAAAATATTAATTTTTGCATGAGATTCTGTGATAGTCCAAAATTCAGAACTTTTGAGTGCGTATGTTACTTAAAGAACCGCGTAACATCTCAATCAAACAAACAAACAATCTTTGTTTGATACCCGTGTGTGACTGTGTATCCAGTTGAGGTTTATGTACTGCTTTGATATTATTAAACATTTTCATCTTCAAATTGCTCATTATTTGGAACACATTATTATTTCTGTCAATAAAATTGTGTCATGTATACAACTTTTATTCCAATATCACCAAAGCCCATTTATCAACCAATGCATACGGCTAATGTATGGTTTTTAAATTATAATAGTTCTATTATAGGCAGTTTGTCTTTGGAATATTCCACTGCCTCAAGTGATATCTATCTATTGGCTTCCACTTGTAACATGTAGCTGTCTGCAGTGAAGTGATTGGCTTTTGCTTGACTGACATAATCAATAGAAAATCAATTAAGCTATGTACATGTATTGTGGTCATCTTAACGAAATTGTATGCCGTGAGAGCTTGATGAGATGTTTCTGAAGCATTCTGGTCCTCAAGCCTTTAGAAAGATGCACTTGAAGTGAGGGAATAGGAGCTTGTGATGTCTACCATTGTTAAACTTCATTCTTCACATTTTGGCGCCCTCTGACTAAGGGCATTATGCTTCCACATTATATTCATGTTGTCATACTTACATGTAGCACTGGAGGAACGTTATCTTTACAGCAGCAATGCCAAAAACACTAAAGTGACTACATCACATTTTATGGTTGTGTTAAGAATAGCTGTTTTCTGTTCATAGTGTTAGCCAGAAATCACCTTGCCCCACAAATCGTTGTATTTTTGTTTTATTTTGGGAATCTGTTTATTTAGACTTAGAATTAATGTCATGGATACTTCAACTGCTGCTTTAACCTTACATGTACACGACACTCTCGCATGATAGAGGTCGCACACTTGGCGTAACAATGGTCCAAACTTAAGTGAAATTTAATCAAGCGTTTGATTTTTTCAGAAAAGATACTTTAGTTTCAAGATCCTTAAGTTGGATTTGTACATGTAAGTGTGTCCTATTTAAGGGCTGGATCTTGGTTTTCACATGTCTTCTATCAACATGTTCAAGGGCGCCACAGCGTAGCTGAAACACTGCTGAATGTGGCATAAAACACCAATCAATCAATCAATCAATCAAAGGGGTTGGAGCCCAATGTTAAAAGTTTGGAACAACTGTGTTACAGGATTGATAAGGGATCGGTTTTCACCCGAAGAGTTTGTGCTTAACTTTATAAATGTTTGAAGCCTGTCTATTAGTATTAGTTATTGTGTTTGGATTCTGTCCATTAGTTGTTATGTTCAAACCATAGCCATAGGTGATAATCAATAATCCATTAAGCAGCTCCAATAGATTGACACTGCGGCTGTTGGTTGTTTTAGACCAGTCTGGCAGTCTCCCTGGGGCTTTATTACACAGCTTGTTTCCGGACTTGTATTTTGATAGGTCTTTAATAGTAAGTTATTATATAGCCTCAATGTGGATTAACCAGTTAAATAGGGGAAGGCTGGATATTGGACCACCCCTGCCATGATATGAATCTAGAACCCAATATATCTTTTAAATTCTGGTAAAATAAAATTTAGTTTTCTTATTTTCTTATTCCATTCTTGGAATTTCTTGAAAAGCTGTACTTGCAGAAAACTCTGTGTTAAATAAATGTATAACCGATTAGCAATTTTCAGAGAAATTTTGAAAAATCTCTTTTTCTTTTTATCTTCTTCTTATTATTAGCTTCTTGTTATTATCTGACATTATTATTATTATTATTGACTTGTTTACATCACATGTAAAGTTTTATTTCCGCATTTTTAAAGGAATTACTTTGTGTTTTAATACGTGTAAAAAAAATATCAAAAGTCAAGACAACCTACATGTATTGTGCCTAGTGTTAGCCAGAAATCAAAAACAGGGTGTCTCAAATCACTATTTTCAAAGAAATAAGGTGTCTCATCATGATTCAACATTTTTCCTATCTTTCCCATGTTAAATTTGACTGAATTACGGTGTCTCAAAGACACCGAGACACCCCCCTGGCTAACACTATGGTACTGTGTTAACTCTAGGAACCCTGAAGAACCTGCAAAAAGTGTTTAAGTTCTCACCACAAATCAGTGTATTATTTTCAAAATATCCAAAACTTTACATGGGTGGTTCAGGTTGGGAGCCTCCTGTTGCTCTCTGATCTTAGTGATGTCCTGAAGCTGATTTGTTGTGGTGTCCTGTTTGATGTCCTGTAAACATGGTAAATGTATTGTGGCATAAATCTGTGTCGTTCAGGGCTGTGTCTTTGCCCAGGGGCTGGCACGCCTTCATATGAGTGATCGTCACCCCCATCAAACAAATCGTAGAAGTTGAAATCCTCCTGAGTCCTCAGAAATAAACGATAACAGGTGGCAGGGCAAATTTGGACTGGGCAAGTTGATGTACTAAATTTGTGAGACCATGCTAGATTAGTGTTAATTAAATTTTAAGTTTAAATTTGAATGCAATTCTTTGATTTGTATCTCATGTACATGTATATTCTCTTTATAGAAATAATTAAATTATACTTTAACAAAAGATTTAATTACTTTTTTTCCAGCTAATATTCCTACATGGGCTTGGTGATACAGGGTAAGTTCATACATTTTCTATCTTTACCTTTCCAATTTAAATAGTGCCTCAACAAAATGTGTAGCTGTGAAATATTGACAAGAATCTTGTCACAAGATATGATACACATCAGAGATTTACACAAGGCACTTTTTTCATATTGAAAATCTCTCTGTGCTAAGGGGCACAAGACGCTGATTTGTTGTAGTGTCCTGTTTTGTTAATGTTATGTAAATTATCTTTTGTCCTGTCTTGCATGTTTTCAGCGTCCGTCACTGATTGGGCTGGCATTCTGTCATTTAAGTGAAATAACCTTGAGTATGGCATTACCGTAAAACCCCAATCAAACAAACAAACAAATCAAATCAAATTGAAAATAGTGGGTGGTTGGGTGGGAGCCTCCTTTGCCGGGGTGCGCTCTAAACTAAGGGACACAGGATGCCAACTTGTTGTGTTGTGATGTTATGTAAATGTTTTGTCCGGTCTTGCGTGTTGCCAGTGTCGTTTACGGTGGTTTCCTTCACCAATTGGACTGGCATGCCATCATATAAGTGAAATAACCTTGAGTATGGCATAAAACCCCAATCAAACAAACACACAAACCAACAAATCAAATTAAAAATAGTGGGTGGTTGGGTGGGAGCCTCCTGTGCCTGGGTGCGTTCTGAGCTAAGGGGCACAGGATGCCGATTTTATGTGGTGTCATGTAAATGTTTTGTCCTGTCTGGCATGTTGCCAGTGTCGTTTACGGTGGTTTCCTCCACCTATTGGACTGGCACGCCGTCATATAAGTGAAATAACCTTGAGTACGACGTAAAACCCCAATCAAACTACATGTAACAAACAAATCAAATTGATACTATTTTTTGACTGGGAGCTTCCTGTGCCCTGGTGCTCTCTGAGCTAAGGGGCACCAGGAAGCTGATTTGTTGTGGTCTCCTGTTTTTTGTCCTGTAAATGTATTGTGGCATTTTCTTTGACAGTGTGTCCTGTGGATAAGGGCAGTACATGTATGTTTCGCGCTTACATTCGTAGTGTCATACTTTGCACTGGAGGAACATTGTCTTTCCAATAGAGCTAATACTTGAAGTGACTTCACATTGTTTGGTTTTCTTTCTGTCTCTGCATGCTGTTGGATTACACCGCGGTCATATAAGTGAAAAATACCCTTGGGCACAAGCCGCACAGCGTAAACCACCAACCAATCAATCTTTGCCAGTGTCGCCTAGGGTGATTTCCTT